>JAQZBX010099441.1:0-11473 GCA_029593785.1 Cabassous unicinctus
TCCTGATCACCTTTTAACATGCTCTACAATTTACTCAATTTTTAGTTTTATTTTATTTTCTGTCACTTACTGGTAAAACTAAGCTCTACACATTCACCAGCACATTTCAAATGCCCATTGTGATGCCTCATATAGAGTTGATGCTAAATATTTATTTATAAATGAAAAAATAAATGGATGCTGATAATTTAGAGATTGTAGATATGATAACAAGAATTGCATTCATAAAATCTATGTATAGTGACAAAGTGAATTATAATTTTTGAGCCAACATTGTTTGGGTATTTTCCTCACTGAGTTAATGTTTTGATATGTGTGACTGCTATTTTAAGCAATGTTTATATATATTTTTCGGATAGATATTTTATATTTGTTTTTGTCATGGACTTATTCTCTATGCCTGAGATGATTAGTAATACTTGTAGAGAAGTGAGATATATGCAATATGTTACAATTATCCTTCCAGCTTGACAGTTTTGTCAATTCTGTGATTTGCAGTTCTGTACATGTTTTGATTTCTTTAAATCAGTGTGGAGCAATTTTTGCCTTTATCATTATTAAAAGCATAAATAATTGTCTACAATATAAGTCATTAAAAAAACATAAAACTGTCTTTTTTTAAAAATAGAACTTATCTCTTGTTTTGGTGTGTGAATAAATATTGTTCTGATGTCTCCCAACCTGATGAGGCTGTAATATGCTCTTATCCCAGCAACTGTTATTACTTCATAACAGATTGACTACTATATAAACTGAGTTATTTCTTAGCCATCATTTAAAATATAATCTTTTTTGAAAATGTCCCTTGGATCTGATTAGAATGTAATTGAGACTGGTATTTGTCATGTGGAAGGAAAAATAATTATTCATTTTATAAAAAGACAAATAATGTGGGAATCTCATTTGCTGTCTTTTAAATCTATTTTTTGAATTATTTAAAAAATGAAATTCATAGAACTTACTTTCTGGCATACTATGGCTTTAAAAGATTCCTGAAGCAATTACTAAAAATGAAGAAACAATGTATTTATTATTTTTTATGCTATACTACCATACTTATGTTATAAAACTTATCAAGAAATAGCAGAATTCATTATTTATATTTTACACCAGAGTAGAAGTCAAATCTGATCCCTTAATTTAGATTAATAATATATTTTTGACTCTTTATTTTATCAAATTAAATTGATCAAATTTGTTTATCTTTATTAAATTGAATTGATATTGCTGGTTTTTTGATGTCTCTCCATATAAACTGTAAATCCCCAAATATATAGCCATTGAATAAATTAAAAGGTCAATTCATTGAACTATCTATTATAGGTACTCAAAAATATTAGGTAAGTTAATACAAGATGTTTTTAGAATGTGTATGCTGTGAATCATAAAAATATACTTGCAAAATTACCAAAAAACTTAACTGAAAATGCACCCAAAGAAATATATATACACAGCAAAAAATGTTCCAAGATATGCTGAGTTATAGAAGCTTTATAGAAAAGTGCACAAACTGTATGATTCTAATTATATGTAGTAGTAGAACAGACAAAATTAGTCTGTGGTGGGAAAACAAAAACAAAAAACAAGCAGACCAGTGATTGTCTATTAAGGGCCTGGGGCAATTCTTGAGGGGAAAGGGAAACCAGAACTTTCTGGGTAGATGTGTTGAATATGTATTTGTATTACATTGTTGTATGCATTTGTCAAAACTTAAGAATGGCACCATTAATATTTGTGCATTTAAATGCAGTAAATTTTGCATTGCATTAATCAGGGTTCTCCAGAGGAACAGAACTAACAGCATATATTAAGAGATTTACTATGAGGAATTGACTCTGCGACTATGGGAGCCAGTAGGTCTAAATTCTGTAAGGCAGGACACAGTCTGGAAACTTGGTAAGAGTGATCCTGAAATCTGGCAAGTCCGTTTCTTCAGGGGAAGCTGAGGCAGAAATAATTCTTTTCTGATTTCTGAAATCCTCAATTCTGACTTTTAAAACCTCCATGAGATTTCATAAAAATCTGCATGAGGAGGCTCCCCACATTGCTGAGGGCAATTTCCTTTGTGGACTGTAGATGCAATAAACTGATAATAGATGTAAATCTATCCATGAAACACCCTCACAGTGACACATAGGCTAATGCTTGCTTGACCCAAAAACTGGGTAGCCAGGTAGATCCATGAAATTAACCATCACATACAGAACATAGAAAAGTAAACAAATATTGAAATTTAGTTAACTATTTTTTATTTTTAGTTAACTTTTTCAACTTTTATAAATGCTGGTAAATTTTTGTAATAAATAAGAAAAAATTCTGAGAAAAGAATATTGAAATTTCAAACTGTTTTAGTTTTCCAAAGGTTTGTAAAGAGAAATTACTCTTTCCTTCATTTAAAAATATATAAAATCATGAGATGTTAATATTAATAAAAGTTGCATAAATTCTGCAAAAGACTTTCTACATAAAACTAGAATCTGATTGTATCATTTCAGAGTTAATTATATCTTTTATTAAACTTCCTATCTCTCTGTTTGCTAAGAAAATTGATTTGAGTTCTTGAGCAGCATAGAAGTGAATTAGAATTTATTTGCCATTAATTCCCTCATATGAAAAATAATTATATCTCCTATAAAACTGGTAGTTTTAAACTTTTTTACTCCAGAAAAATACTGCTATCATCTATTCCTAACATTTTAATATCTTAGCCAGTGTTTTATATAATCTACGATCCTTCTATTAATAGCTGACTTAGAAGAATTCTATTGGTTCTCAGGTAAATATTAGCATAAGATGTAAATATGTAAATAGAAAATTCTAAAAATGAATTTGTTCTGACAGGTCTGACTGTATACTTTGGTTTCTGATTAGAGAGAACGCACTTATTAAGTTACCACTATTGTTCTGGCTTGTTAAAAATCCCTGCGAAGCAAAACAAGACTTTCAAGTAACTAGTAATTTGCCTTTAGAGTGAAAGGCAAATCGGTGTCATTAATAATGCATGGGCACAAAAAGATGTTGAAGCTCTAGAGAAAATAATGTAAAGGTAGCAGACTATACTTTCTCAACATCTACTTTTTGCTTAAACCTTACCTACCTTCTACACTAACTTTCATGTGCGAGTATTCTACCATAGGACAACAGCTCTCAAAAGATTGTGTATAGTGCAAGTAGCAATGCAGACTAGTCTGTGAATACAGGCCCTGTACTGGGGGTATGCAGATTGAACACAGAGTGTTTACAAGGAACGAATACATGCCCATCATTGGGGTTTGCCAGCCATGTAAAGAATATAGAATGTTAATACAAGTAGATGAGAAGCTTTATTTAAGAATACTTTGATATTTTCTTGTGTCCATAAACTTTCTTTTGGTGTTGGCAGGGTATTTCTGTATCAATGTGTGTAAATTAACACAGATTTAAGCAAAACACTCACTGCAATTATTTGATATGCTACCCATTCAATAACTGAAACCAGATACCTTAGAGTCATTGTCAATTTCTCCTCTTCCAATTTCCACATTTATTCAACCAAGTCAACCAATTTACCTCCTAGATATTTCTTGAATATTTTCCCTTGTCTCTTTCTCTATGATCACATTTCTGCTTTAGACTTCTATCAGCTTTCACATAAGCTATTCTAATAATTCTTTCTCTGCCTTTATTCTTAAGTCTAGCTTCTCACACTTAAGTTTACTCTCTCATAACTCAGATATTAGCCTCTTTTCTCTTTTTGTATTGAAAAAAGTAGACCTGTTTAGTATGTAATTTTCAACAGAATTAGAATAAAATTTGAGCAATTGTGTTCTAAGAAGCAGCCTACCATAGAACTAGAGGACGTGAGCTCTAAAGTCAAGAACGTATTTCAATGCTGACTTTGTCACATTGTTGTCTGATCTGAATGAATGGAGCAAGCCTCATAATCTCCCTAAGTCTCAGTTTCCTCATCTCTAAAACGTAGATAACAAAAGCCCCTAGTTCATGCTGTAGAGAGAATTACATAAGGTAGTGAAATAATGAGGTAATGAATGTAAAATGTTTATTTATTACAATTCCTTAAACATAGTAAGTACTCAAAAAAATGCCTGCTATTGTTATTTAATTGAGTATGTAGAGAAGAATTTGTGATCATTAGATTATTTAGATAAATGCTACTTTGAGCAATTTAAATTTTCTTTGTTAAGAAACAGCTAATTTCTTTAAAAATGGACATTCACCTTAACTCCTTGACCCTGTAAAATAAATTCCCATCAGTTCAGGACCATAATTCGTAACATTCATTCTTACAAATAATGCTTACCCTTCTTCATGTCTTCTTCCAATATCTGTTTTTATTTTTTCATTTTTCCAGTAACATCTAGTCCTTGCTTTATATCATCTTTAGAATGCCTAATCTCAGATTCCCCCCCCCCGAAACCCATTTCAAAATTATTTTGAACTCACTTCATAAATTCTTACTAACAATAGATCTTTAAAGGTGTAAATATGTAATTAATAGCCACACTTTACTTCTGATTGAATCACCCAGCAAAATCTATGTACTTTTATTTCATTGTGATGACTGAAAAATCAGAAAAATGCCTTTAGGCTTCCAATTATCATTATATTTATTAAGTATGGACTTTAGAGTAGTTCTTTGAAAATTGCATTTAAATTTATAGCAGGTGACTTTGGGACCTATTTCTCATGTGAAGTTCATTTGCATGTACTATATCTATAGTTACAGTTATAAATTTATAAAAATAGTCTAAAGAATAATTTTGAAAGAAATCATGGCAATGTTGCCTTCAGCTTTATTCATTCAGGGAAATCAAAATTAAGCTTAGCATAGGGAATTATTTTTGGTTAAGAAAAAAAGAGTTGAGTTTGAAAATAGGGAGAAAATCTAGTAATTGATTCTGGAACACTTTTATTTAGCATGTAAAAATACATGAAAAAATCTGGATGCATTTATACTTTGAATTTTATTACTTAGTTTTAAAAAACTTTAAAATTTGATTATAATGTGAAAACACTAGGTGATTTCACAAAATAAAATATGCTTTATTCTATAATTAAAGTGTTTCATTATATTCGTATTTTTAAGAAAATTACATTTAATTTTTTTAAGTTTGGTTATTAACAGCAGTGAGTCACTAATTTGTTAAATTTTGAAGTTAAAGCAAATTTAATTCATGAGCAATCTTCATCTCACTTTCTAATTATTTATAATAAATGAAAAGAAAAAAATTTAAATGTTATATAGATAATATAGTGGTATAATTCATGCAAATAAGGGTATTAATAAATGTTCCTCTGAATCTGATCTCTGAATTTTCCCAGATTATTTCATCTAGTTATCAATTCTGATCATATAAAAGCTGTTTAAATATAGCTTTATTAACTTCTTTATCCTATTACTAGGCTGTCATTAAGGTTTTTCATAAGTAATGGTTCTATGCTCTGTATAGTATCTAAATTTCAGCAATTTAATTATATACACCACAGGAGAATAGGTTCTACAATCGATGAAGAATATCTTTCACTTGGAAGCAATGTCCATGAGCAATTTGTACAGTAACATTATTCCTGAACCATATGGTAGAAGGGTTCTTTTTCAAATTTCATGTTTAGAATAGAGAAGGGTCTCTCTCTTTATATCAGAGTGATTTATTAAAGCTCACAGCAGTCAAGCTACTTGTAATGTTTATTATATTTATTCTATACCAGATGTTTTGGTAGAAGAAAGATCTTCTGGCTGATTAATCATTTTTTTTCTCTCAAAGAATAAGATCAGTCCACCATTTCATATAAATCTTTACAATGGAAAATTGCCTAGCTCATACATCTTTGAATATTTTTTAAATCATTCAACTAGTCAGTATTCCACATTTTTCTATAAATTGTGATAACTATTGTTAAGATATTTAATTATGTTGCAACATTTTATGGAATACATAAAATTGATATACCTATCTACCTATCTATATAGGTTGGTAGATAGATAAATACTGAATTCACTTTCTTAATGATAAATAATCAGACACTGAGTTGCCTTCCTAAGAAATAGATTATGACAATCACAAACAAACTTCAAACATCCAGGAAGGCAGAAGTACAAATGGACTTAAAAACATGGGGTTTGGAGTCAGACTAGCCTGGCTTCCTTCAGTTGCCATGTGACCTTGGGCAACTTTCTTCATATCTCAAAGCCTAAGTTTCCTTATTTGTAAAATAGGAATAAAAAGACACACCTGCTTTAACATTTTCTATATTAAGTAATATAACTTCAAGAGCCTGACAGAGTAATCACTCAGTTAATTTCATTTTATTCCCCCTACCATTTGAGTAGAAAGAAAAAGCAATAGGAAAACAACTCCCTGACTCAAAACAATTTTAGATTATTTTATAATTAGAACTAGTCCCTTTTTTCCTATACACCCAGATTTTAATTGCATTCCCCTCCTGGAGTGAGCAAATTACAATCACTTTGAACAATGCGCTTATTCAACAACAATTCTAGGAAGAGTTTAAGCTAACCACTTTGCAGTCAGGCTCAGCCCTCCAGGGTATGGCTGGCATGCCTCATTATGCAGTTTGTATCTAGAGTTCTCTCATTCCCAAAAACCATACACCCAATATCTGAAAACTGGATGTGGTATTCCTATTCAGTCTTGAATTATATCAGATGCTCTATTCTCTGCAATTTCTATAACATCCACCACACAAAATATGGGAGGAAACTCAGCTCTGCCATTATCAGTTAGCATTTATCTCCTTGGGGTTTTTGGAGGTAAAAAGCACTATTGAGTATTGGGCTCTATTATATGCCAAATCCATTTGTTTTATGCTCTCCTGATTTTTGTATTGTTGGGCAGTTTTAACAATGCCTGTTTAAGCTAAGATATGCCTTTCCAGACACCCCACCACGGATTCTCTGATTCTTCCTGCTTGCACTTTAATGGCGCACACACTACTGATTCTTACAGAAGGAAGTAGACTAACTGAGAATCCCATTTCTACAGTGAGTGGAGGCTCAAATCAGACCAATTAATGAACTGGATGTGGCTGGAGTGAGTCCTAGGCAACATTTAATGAGTGAGCTGCAGCTTTCCCATCCTGTCAGCAAGTACCATATCTGCCCAGGAAATATGACAAAGCTTCTGTCTTGCTGTCCTGGTTCGCACTTTACTTTCCTCTCTGAGACTGGAGTCCGGGCCAATCAGCTAGCAAGCTTGGACCCTAACACCCTATCTAGTTCTAATAAAGTCTTATTCCCTAAAATTGGCTTCCCCTCATCTCTACATCTACCACTGCATGGGTCCTTTTTTTAAGAAAATGGACCAATTGCCCAGCCATTTACCTGGCTCTGAGCATCACACTGCTTATGAATGCCAGCCACCAAGTTCTGCCCAATTGAGAAAATGTCCATCAGGGTTCAAGTCTGTTTTCCATATGAATTAGAACATTGGTTCTTGAATTTGTCTGTGTGTTGGAATTACCCAGCAGTGCTTACAACCTAATGAAGCCTGGTGCTATGCTCAGACATTTTGATTTTGATTTATTTGGCTGAGCTTTGGGATTTTTAAGATTTCCCCAGGTAATGCTCATGGGCAACCAAGGGTGGGAACAATTGATTTAGAAAGCTTACCCCAGGCCTCCTCTGTGGCTTTCCCTAGCTGGATTACTGCTCCCTGCCTCAACTATACCTTCTGCTTTTCTACTTACTTTGCCCCCTTCTTTCCTAGAACATTCCAGCTGGTTTCCTAGTTGAGTTTATTTGAGTGATGGCAACTTAAAAAAGCAGAGTTCTGGGACTTATCTTGTTACTGCTGTTCTTGGTTGGTTGCTTGGTTCATTCGATTTTGAAAGGCTATTGTGAGATAAATGGCAGTACGAATCAGAATATTTCCAAAGAGATGTGATCAAAAGCTTACTGCTCCTGAACCAAAGATGAAAAATAATTCTACCAATTGGTAAGCTAATGGTGATAAATTTAGAGATCATTACATCAGCAGTCTTGAAATTAATGTGTTGGGAGTATACAAAATGATCTATTAGCATATGAAAAAAACATTAGAAATTCTGTGTATATTAACATTTAGATATAAAAATAAGAAACATGAAGCTTTAATCATATTTAGCATATGGATTGATATTGGTGTTTTTACTAAGTCCTTTCATTTAGTTGATCATTGCCTTTAAAATTATGTGAAAGGAAAGCCCTGCAATCTATTGCAGTTTCTGTGTGCCCAGTTAGGTGGATGTCAGTACGATATCTAGCATTATATAAAATGCCCTTACAAAATGGACATGGCCTAAAAAGAGTTATTTATTTATTTTATTGTATTTTATATATTTTTAAGGTGATACTTGGAATTGAACCCATAGCCTCATACATGGGAAGCAGGCACTCAACCACTGAGCCACATCTGCATCCCCAAAAGAATTATTTAAATAAGCTGTAGTTTGAAAACAATACTAGTAAAGCAAAAATTAGAATAACAACATGTCTAGTTTCGGGCTGTAGACAAGCTATAATGGAACTTCAAGGTTTTTGTCATTAAATGTCTGTTGTTTTAAGCTGCTAGATTTTAGGGTATTTTATTATGAAGCAATAGATAACTAAAACCCCACCATCAGTTAAAAAACAAGCAAACAGAGAAGTGGATGTGGCTCAAGTGGTTCGGCTCCCGTCTACTATATGGGAGGCCCTGGGTTCGGTTCCTGGGGCCTCCTGGTGAGGGCAAACTGGCCTGTGCCCTCGGAGAGCTGACGGCCGGTGCCTGTGGAAAGCTGGTGCAACAAGATAATTCAACAAAGGGAGACAAGCAGACACAGAGGAAAAACGTGCAGCAAATGGACACAGAAAGTACACAGCGAGCACAAGCAGCAAGGCGGGGGGGAGTGGACGAGATTAAAAAAAAACCAAACAAAAAAAGCAATACTCAATCTCCTAATCCCCTTAAGTTTTGCTGTTTCTTTCTTCCATTATCATTCAAGCTTGTATTATGTCCAGAAGTTATAACCCTGCTGATTATTAGAATAAAGTGTGTTTGAACTCTGAAATTTTTTCATAGTGTAAATGTAGGCAGGAGAAACAAGTCTGAGTCTAATTGTTCTTCAGTCAAAGAAAGTCATTCTGTGGTCCAGCCATAGTGACATTTTTAGGGGTATTTGATATTTGTCAACAGAGCAAACCAAACCAGAACTTTATTTCGTTATTTGAAGCTATTATTTAATAAACATGCTCAAACTGATTATTTTATGAATTCAAACTTAAGATGATTTCTGGATAAAGGGTGTTTAAGATGCTGTGCTCTGAAAGTAAATAATTCATATAATTTTAAATTTCTTTTAAACTGTGAGAATATTAGGTGCTAGTGGTTCTAATCAAATAATCACCTACAGTACATCAAAATGTTTGTAGTGTTTAAGACATACCAAAATTTCTTCCAGCTAGCTTCTGACATTAAAGTATACCTCAATAATACATTTTCATTTGCTCAAATATTTATTGTATAAATATATTTATTATAATAAATATAAGGCATTAACATAATCTTTGATTTTTTTAAAAAGAAATAAAGTGAAAAGAATATTCATATTCTTAAGAATCTACTCACTTTCCTCACTCAGTGTCTCCTTTTGTCTACTCAATTGTATTTAATGTCATGATTTGGGATAAACTTCTTTGGGAAAAAAACCTAATTTATTTAATTCCTTCTTCCTCATTTATTAAATGGGACTTTTCATGATTGCCACTTACTGAGTACTGACAATTTGCTAAGAATTGTCCATATAGTATCTCATTCATCCTCACAACTCCTTGAGATAGCTATTATTATCCCCACTTTTAATTCTGAAAACTGGGTGATTGTTCATGGTGTGGGATTACTAAATTAAGTCATCTGGGTCTAGTACCAAATTTCTGTTACAACACACTGCCTTCCTAATTATGCATTATATTACTAATATTTGAAGTGTTTTAGTAAGAAAATTGAGATATTGAATCAGAGCTTGCATTTTCCAGGAAAAGAAAGCACAGTCTCCAGAACAGGTGCGTGGATGCCTAACTGCAAAAAGGCATCAGTTAGATTTCTCAGGAACTTAACTGAAAGTTGACTAAAGCCAAGAAACATCTTGTGCCCTTATCACAGCTATAATATTTTTGTGCAAAGATGACCCTAATTTTCCCTATTAATTTCTAAATGTGGGGAGAGGTTGGGATTTTCTTTTCCTCTGCTTGAAAAGTCACAGTCTCTCACGTCCACATTCTCGGAAAGATCACAGTGTTGGAGGTGATCAGATGTGGCTTTGAATCAACAAATTGGTTATTCTCTCTGAACTTCAATTTCCCTTTCTGAAAACTGGGTCTAGTAATCCTAGAGTTCAGGGTTTTTTGGAGGATTAAATGAGGATTAATGAAACAAAATAAAACTATGGGTCTGCAATTCTGAAATCCAAAATGCTCTGAAAAATAATGGGCTTTTTGATATGCATTTTGTGGCAATATCCCACCTAAATTGATGTAAGGCTATTTGTAGGATGATTAATACATTTTTCACTGCAGGCATTTTGATGGGTTTAATTATCAATTGTTGCTCTAGACTCTAGAGAAAATTTGACACAAGTCATGACAGGTGCACCATTTAACTTTTTCAACACCCCCACCCCCCATATCCTGAATGAAAAAAAAACAAAACAGACGTATAAAATTTTGGATAAAGTACATGAACATATTTATAATAATATAATTAAGTACTGGATTAAAATGTCTATGTAAAAGAAGAAACTTAGGTAGTGATACTAATTGTTTTACATTGAACTCTCAAGGTTTATGTAAAACACTTTGGACTTGAAGTGCCAAAATTATCTTTACAAGTGGCAATCGGTAAAATTAACATGACCTTTTTAAAGCTGAAGAAATTGAATTATAGAAAGATACATGTATTTAGGCAAAATTAAGTTAAAAATTAAGATCACAGTGGGAATTAAGAATCCTTAATTTACTTGCTTTGCTTTTGGCTTCTTGATTAGACATCTTCCATTTTCAGTTCAAGTGCTTTCGAAAATAAGACTTTTGCAAAAACATCTCATTGGCAAAAAGAAAATAGCCTGCATTTTCTTTCTTTCTTTCTTTTTTTCAAAGTTAAGGTCCCCAAACTAAAAGTTTTTGGGGGAATGTACATATATGACTTTTCTATTTGCCATTTGCTCATACAAATTTGCTTTTGTAGATAGTTTGAAAAAATACATTATAAGACTATATATGGTATGCAAGAAACACACACATATACACACATGCAAACCTACATTTATATGCTTATTAGCCATCTAGTGGCCTCTTAGAATGATAGCCTTATTTAAAAGTTAGGAAACAAAATTGAAGTTTGTTATAGTAGCTTTAAAATTTTCAGATGACTTGATAAGTGTTATATTCCTCTATGTTTTCTTTTTTTTTTTTTATTGTTCATAAAAATCAAGATTTTTC
>JAQZBX010099442.1:0-11475 GCA_029593785.1 Cabassous unicinctus
GCAGTGAGCAATCCTGTCTGAAAATAAAACATTTTACAATCCACAACTGCGGCTCATTAAGAATGAATGGATCTACCGGTATAAATAGCAAGCTGCGTTAAGAAGTCAGGAAACAGCATATGTGTTTGATGGAAAAACGGCTGCCATGGAACTGCTTATTAGCTCAGTCAGCTGCGGCTCTGTGCTAACGAGACAGAGGTGGTAGGTTCAAAGCTAGCATGGACTCCATGGTTTCTTGGGCCCCAGCCTTGGTTATAACATATTAACAGCTCATAGTGAGCTTCTCCCAGCTTCTGACCCAGGGCCCCCGTTATAATATCTGGCCTTTGCTTGCATGCTTCTAGTGACAGGGAGCTCACTACCATGTCAATATAAAACACCCAGTTTGGTGGCTGGTTGGCTTTTGAGCTACAGACATACATTTCCACCTACCTGTTCCTGCTCTGCTTTGGGGTATGCAGCCCTAACTGGTCATGCCATCTGTTGTGTTGGACACAAAAGGGACAGGCTGAACAGAAATGAAGTGGACTCTCCTGAGAGGGTGGACATGGGGTCCTGAGTGCTAGGGGCAGATGCTGAGACTGAAGGGTGGAGTGCAAGCAGTGGCAGGGGACCCCCCCAAGGGAGGAGAACAGAGCAGCCCAGAAGGGCAGGGATGCAAGTTGGTGAGTTCCCCGAGAGGCAGAAGAAGCCAGGCTGCTGCCATCTCTCCATTCCCATGATGCCTCGCAGGCCTTCGCTTCCCACCCGTGGCGTATGGGAGACCCTTCCTCAGCAGCCTGGCCACTACCCCCTTTACTCAAGCCAGCCTCGGTGGTCTCCCTGCCTGGCAGCCAAACTCCCTCTGGTCACATGAGAAAAAGAGGGGTAGCATGTGTGGTGATTTGGGCAGTGGCGTTCCCCCGCACCAGGTTCTTAAGGGGATATGGTGTGGCAGGAAGAAGTGGGGGCAGGATGCAGGAAGCCTGGGTCCCAGGCCCTCTGGGCCACAGCTGCATGTCCTTGGGCATGTTCCCCCACCTCATCTGCCAGGGAAAGTCAATTTCACCGTCCCTGGCTGCCCCAAGTGCTGTTCTGGGCACCAAATGAGATCATGACCGTGAGCCGCAGGGCGCTCTGGCGTGGGTTAATACGGCGCTGAACCCCTCGACTTCTCCCAGAGGGCAGTGAGATGGTGGTGGGGAGCGGGCAGGTCACCGAGGGGCCGCTCGGGAAGGGCCAGCCCCAGGTAAACATTTGCAGCCTGAGCTGAACCAGACTGCTCAACCCAAACAGAACCCCAAAGCGAGCTTTTCACTGGAATACACACAGTATCACGGTTCAGAAGTTTTTTTAAAAAAATTGTTTAAAATCTAGTGAACCAGTGAAGGGCTAATAAAACTCCCATTTTTCTAAAAACTACCCAACTGGAACAAATCCAAAATCTTGAAGTGAGCCCGTGTATAATTCTATTTAAGTCTGTCCGGGAAACCTGGGCTCCGCTCAGATGGGCGGTGGAGGGTGAGAGGCAGGAGGCTTCCTGAGGATGGACTGTGACCCAGGCCTCGGCAGCGATGCAGACGCAAGGCACCTGTCTGTGCCCCAGCAGAGACTCTCTGGCCTAGAAAGGTTTCTCTGCCATGTCTGAAGGGCTGGAGAGAGGGCTGAGTGAAATGGCCAACCCAGTCCCGCCAGGCCCAGGGCCTTCCCCCACCTCGCCCCAGGCTCCCAGGGAAGGGCAAACTTATCCAGAGGTCCTCCTTCCAGCAACCCCAACGTCCCAGCTCCTGCCTGAGAAAAGGACGCATGTCATAAAAATCTCTCCAAATGCTGTACGGACTCTAGACTTAGGGCTTCATGTCCCCAGCTTCAGGTTCTCAGTCCACAGCTGAGAAAGGGCAGGGCAGAAAGTCACAAAGCAGACACAAGGCAGTGTTGCCACACGGTGACAGCACTCAGAGGCTGTAGAAAGCGGTAAACAACACCATGTTAAGTGCCCTCAGTTTTGGAGGTAGAGAAGCATAAACTTCTGAGAGGAATTTTGCTTAATAGTGAAGGCTGGATCTGCAGCAGCCATCTGGTGACCCTGAGGGAAAGACAAAGATCTGCAAAGACACCTGTCCTGACGTCACCGAGTAGCCGCCTTCCTCTAAACTTTCTATTAAATACGCCAGATTAACGTGGTATTGTTCCCTTCATCGCCCCTACCCCCAGCAGATAGTACAGCCCTAGGGTAAGAATCTAGCTCACAGGAAGAAAGCTTGCAGAAGACATGTGCCCCTCCTCCAAAGGGATTGTGACCCAACAGCCCATTTACACCTTCTAATTCAAAGGGCAGCAAAGGGACCAGGTAGTGTGGCAAAAGCTGCTTTATTTATCATTGCCATCAACTTGGAGCAATGATCTGCCAGGGAAAAGAAGCACGGAGCACACATTCTGCTTGGATCCATCAGGTGGGAGGGTGGAGACCTCTCCCCAGAGGCAGCCTGGCGGGGGGGTGTCACAGGAGGGACTCTGTCCCTACCCCCTCCTGGGGAAAGAACTAATGTCCTGCTGGGCAAGTCTGCCTGGGGCTCACCAAGGGGTGTACAGACTAATCCTTGGCCAAGATCGATACCCAGTGTCCCGAGCATGGAGAGAGCGACAAACTCAGGCAGTCAGCCCACCTGCTCTGTAGGTGCGAGACCCGTCATCAGCTCTTCTTGAGATTACGCAGAGAAAAGAAACGCCCCCAATCGTCTCTGAATGCGTCCACTGGGTTATTTATAACATTCAGAGCTTTAGTCTATCTGCAATGTATTTCTGGATACACATGGGAGGAGAGGTCTTCTCCCGGATGGAAATGAATTATACCAGCTCCAATTATTTAAAAAACCTGCTATCTTTCCAGTGAATCAAAAAGCTGCCTATGTTCAGCATTCATACCTTAGGTTTATTCTTTCTCTATTGTGTTCTGCTTATCTTATTTATTCTATAAATAAATAACATTCTATTCTATGTATTTTGGTGCTAGTACTATGCTGTTTTTATTATTATTACTGTAAATTATAGTAAGCTTTAAAGCAATTAAAGCTTTGGTAAAGCAATTCCCTTCTACTCCCGATATTCTTTTTAAAAGTCATTTTTGTTAAGGTATTCTCTAACTTCCTTCTGAACCGTAAACATTGAGATATAATTCACATACCATCAAATTCATCCTTTAAAAGTGTACAATTCAGCAGCTTTTAGTACATCCACAATGTTGTACAACCATCACCACCATCTAATTCCAGAACTTTTTCATGACCCCAAAAGAAGCCCTATGCCCTTCAGCAGTCACTCTGAATTTCCCCTCCCACCACCTCCTGGCAACCACTAATCTACTTTCAATCTACTTTCTGTCTCTATGGATTTGCCTATTTTGGATATTTCACATAAATGCAATATTTGTCCTTTTGTGTCCAGCTTTTTTCACTTAGCATAATGTCTTCAAGGTTTATCCAAGTTGTAGCATGTATCAATACTTCATTCCTTTTTATGGCTGAATAATATTCTCTTGTACGGAGGTAGCACATTTTGTTTATCCATCAGTTGACAGGCATTTGGATTGTTTTTACTTTTTGACTATGATGAATAATGCTGCTATGAACATTTTTGTCTTTATAAGCTTTAAAAAATCATTTTGTCCATTCCTCCCTAAAAATTCTACTGGGGATCTGACAGGAATTACATTATACTTATTGACTTAGAAGGACAGAGATTCCTATATATTAAGGTTTTTGATACAGAGGCAGAGTCTGCCTCAGTTTGTATCTTACTCTTTGTCCTTTGATAAAATTCTGAAGTTTTCTTCATGTTAGTCCTATAATTTTCTTTTAAATTATAGGTACTTTAAGTAAAAACAAAAAACAAAACAAAAAGAAATTTTAAAAAAATGAAAAAAGTAAAAATAAAAAGAAATAAATTATAGGTACTTTATACTTCTTGTTGCAATTATAAATGGATTTTCCCACACCCATCTCTAATTAGTTTTAAAAAGCTACTGATTTTTTTAAATAGCTCTTATATTCTGTCATTTTTCAAATTTTCTTGTTAATTCTAATGGATTATTTTAGTAGAATCTCTTGTGTTTTCTTGGTATACAGAGACATCATCTGCAAATAAGAGAATTCTTCCCTTTTTTACAATATTAACAGATTATTTTATTTTCTTGCCTTATATTAGTTATAAACTACAAAATATTGTTGAATGATGAAGGTGTTGCCTTCTGTTTTTATTGAAAAATGGCTAATATGTAAAGAGTACCTACAAATCAGTAAGAAAACGTCAATGTCAATTAAAAAATGAGCAATGGATTTGAAAATGTAATTTTTAAAAGAAGAAATCCAAAATAATAAATAATAAACGTATGAAGAGATAATCAAACATGCAAATTAAAATCATGGAATACCATTTTCCATCCAGTATATTTGGGCAAAATTATAAATATCAATAATATTCATGGCTGGCAAGGATGTGAGTAAATGGACTCATTGCTGGGGTTATATGTACAAGGACACTGCAGTACTGCTTGCAGAAAGCCTGGAAGCAATCTGTTTGTCCATCAGTAGGCGAATAATTAAACCACAATACACTATACTACGGGATTTTATTCAGCCATTAAAAGGAATAAAGTAAAATCTGTATCCATTGACCTGTACGGTATTCTTTCAAAAAAAAAAAAAGCTAGTTGCAGAGTAATGAGTAAGAGCCTATTTTTCTTGCTGCTGTTGTTAAAAGCAAACAAAACAACACACACAAAAAAAACCCATATCATATACATGCCTATAGGAACAACGAGAAGGGGTTTGGAGAGGGTCCAGAGTAGAAGAGCTTTATTTTTCAACATCTGTGAATTGTTCAGCATGTTAAAATATATCACGTATTATAATTAAAAATTAACAAAGACAATCTAAAGGAGGAAGAAGAGGAACCCACCATAGAAACTGTGCATTTCTCTTGATTGCTCTGTGAATGAAAAAGTTCATGGCTTCTAGCTATTGATCACCCTTGCTCTAGAAAATGTGGTGGAAAACTGGGTGGGGGGAGGAGACATTGGGAGCAGCAGATGCACAGCCCTAAGGGGCTGAGAGAGGAGTGAGATGGAGAAATGGGGTGGGAGAGAGGGTCAGAGGGCGGCAGGAGGGGGGCTGGGAGCATGAGCTGGTATGGGGACTGGGGGCGGGAGGAGGAGGCTGGCCCTGGGGGCCCCGGAGGGTAGACAAGAGCCAGGCCTCAGCCTCAGGCCCCTGGGGGTGGGGGGCTTGGGCCACAGCTGCTGGCCCAGGCCTCAGGGCCCCTCTCCCCAACCCACTGGAAGCAACTTTCTAAAGCCGCTAGCATGTTCACCAGCTTGTTTCCAGCGCCACATCTCTTCCCTGTGACAGGTGAGGACACACCTTGGGCAGGAGAAATCTCCAGCTCCGAGGATGGAAAAGGGACAGACTGGAAGAGGGGGGCACCCCCCCCCATGGCTCCTTCTGAGGGCTGGCAGCCACAGCGCCCCCCTCAGGGGGCTGCTCCCTCCCCACCCCCGCAGCCTCCCCCTGCATTCTGTCCCTGAGGTCTCGGTCTCGGCAAATGTTTGTGGCAGTGATGTCAGGGAATGTGAGCTCCTGGAAATTGAAGTGCAAACAGAGAGCAGGAGAATGGGCAAGGAAAGCCTGCTGTAAAAATAACCACGTGAGACCAAGGAAAAATATCTGGAGGAGAGACACCAAACTGTCACAGCGGTAGTGGCTGAAAGGGTTGCCTCACTGGGGAATTCTGCCTTCTAAGATATATTGTTTTACAACGTCCAAATTTTTATAATAAACATGATCTACTTTGTAACGAGAAAACAAGGAGATAAAATAAGTCACACACCAGGGCACAATCCAGGAGAAGGCATGGGAAAGCCCCTCTGCAGCAGGTACCATGGCAAGTGTTCTGGGCCCACCTCCCTCCGACATCAGGAGGAGCCCCTCTGGCTGCCCCCCTCTCTGTTAGGACCCTGAGTCTTGCTGAGAGGCGGGCACTTCAGAAGGAGCCAGACCCAGGAGACTAGTCCCTGCTTTCTAACCCCAGCTCTGCCTCACAGCAGCTGAGTAAAGTTTTCCTCTTCTCTGAGCCTCAGGCTACCATCTATAAAATGGGGCTATCAGATACCTGTCCCATCTCCTGACCCTGCTGCAAGACCGGGAACTTGGAAAATAAAATCTTAAACGTTAGAGCATCACGCAAACTGTAGAGTGCCATCTACAACGCTCTCCAATTGTAGAGCTATAATTAACAAGTGGGGCAGAGCTCCCCTTCTGGTGGTGCCACCTGGGAAGCACCCTCATTAGCACAGCCACCATGGACACCAAGGGGCATTGGGCACCAAGCCACTTTGCTCAATAGGAATGGGGGAGCCAGGCCGTCCTCCTTATCGAGACACAAGACAAGCGGGGGGAAGAGGTGGTGCAGGCCTGCCTCAGAAAGACGTATTTTTATACTTTGCAAAACACCATAATTGACACCACATCTGCAGAACTCCATAATGACGTTTGCAACATCCCGCGCCCCCCACGCCCCCCAACCCACTAGTGCTTATTTGTGAAACTGCCCCAAATGGACTCTCCTGCTGCATGCTGGCAGAGAGCAAGCAATCAGAATCAGAGTGCTGGAGGTTGGGGCCGCCTGCTTGGGTGCAGGTGGGGGGCCGAGGGCCCAGAGAGGGGACGACGACAAAGCCCCAGGATGAGGCACGCGGAGGGTGTGGCGGGCATGGCCTCGAGCCCACGCACTGCCTGGCCAGCTGGTGACCCAGGCACTGGGAGCTGCCCTGGAAGCAGGGGCATAGGGGACTCACCTTTCCCTCGGGCCCAAGTGTAGATGCGACTGGTCTCAGTGCTTCTGGGCTCCGGCTTGGCCGGCTCCACGGGCAAAGGTCGGAAGTGGGAGACATCAGCCCGGCCAGGGGTCTTCAGGGGCAGGATATACTTGGGGAGCCCTTTGTAGAACCAGGCCCCCGACCTCTTCCAGACCTGGTGGTGGGGGAAACGTGTGCTCAGAGCTCAGGATGCAGAGTGGTCCTCCCTGCATGGGGCATGGACCAGGCCCGCCCTCCCCCCTGGTTTCCTGAGCCGTCCTCCTGCCCCGTGAAGGGAGACAGGACGGGGCAGTCACTTACCTTCCCAGGACTCAGAGCAACTGGGAGCTAGGTTCCATGACCTTGCCATGCCTACTTTAAAGACCACCCTGCATTCTCTCGTTTCTCTACTGCAAAGTGGGACCTTGGTGGGCTGACATGCAAAGCCGTCAGAACAGGGCCTGGCTTGTGGAAAATGCTTGTTAAAATGCCCACCCTACCATCTCTGCTCTCTACAGCTCATAGAATCTGCACATGGCCTTGTCAACCCCCTGCCCAGCCCAATCCTCCAGTCTCTGCCCGGAAACCTCCAGTGAGGGGGAGCCCATGAGCCGTGCATGGTAGCCTGTGGAGCTTCTGACCTGTGCTGTGAGGCGGCTCTGGCACACCTGGATGACCTCGCCTGAACCTTCTCTCGCTGGCCTGAGGCCTGGAGCCAGACAGAGGAGTCCTCTCCGCCTCTGACTGTCCACAGTTAAATCACCCACCGCCCACCACCAGAGAGTGACCAGCTCTCCCGAGTGCTGTTTCAGGTCCCCAGCTTCCCTTCCCAAGGACAACGTCCCTGGTTCCTTCAGATGTCCTCGAGCCCCCACCCATCCGACCACCCCTTCTTGCTGGGTCATGTTTGTCACTGTCCCTCACGAGTGGGGTCAGGAGCGGCCACGACGCTCCAGGTTGGGTCTGGCTACATCCGGGGCACAGCCACTGGCCTCCCTTCCCTCTTCCCAGCCACACTTCTGTCCTCCTTGGGTCTTGGACCTCCCTGAAGCCCCTCTTGACACTGCAATCCCATCAGGTACTCTGGGAACTAGAGGAATCACATAATGCTAGCCAGATCCCAAATCCATAGTGCCTCATTATCATTTCCCCTTGGAAAAGATCTGGAGGTGGGAGGGTACCCCAAGCTGGTAAGATGGGCACCCGAAGGCTGGGCAAAGCCCAGGAAGCCAAGGGCGCTGGATGGGGTAGGAGGTGCTGTAGTCTGCCCCTCTGCACCCCCAGCACAGTCGGCCCAGCTGTCACCTCACACTCTTCCCTGGAAGCTGTTTCCTTTCGTCCTTGCTGTGTGACTTTGGGCAAGTTTCCTAACCTCTCTGAGCCTGAATTTCCTCACTGGTGAAGCGTGATAAAATGCTTGCCCATCAGAGCTGCTGAGGAAGCTGGGAGATGCCACCTGCTTTCCTCCTGCTGGCCCTTTCCCCTCGAGGCACTGGGGGGAGCCAGGCCAGGCCTCGTCATGGTATTTGGAAGCTCTTTTTTGAGAGCTTCTCACGTGGTGACAATCTCTGCAGCAGGCACAGACAGGACCCTGAATCTCAGAGAGCCACAGATTAGAATTCAGAGCAACACCCAAGATAAAGCCCCTGAACACTTAATGCCCACTTAGAACCCCCCTGCGAATGCCCCAATCTCTTTTCTGATGAAGAAAGTGCACGAGAGGTTTTTAGTAAGCAGGAAGGGGGAGTGTGTTGAGGAATGATGTGACCTTTTCAGAGAAGAGCAGGCCTCGGCAGGTCAGAGCACACATTCTGGGTTTGAATGCTGGACCCACCGCCAGCAGCTGTGTGCTTTCAACACATCAGCCCTCCAGCCTCAGTTTCCTCACCAGAAGGAGGGATGTAGGAATGTCGGCTGTGAGGATCAGTCCCACGAATGGACGTAAAGCCCCACGGCCCAGTACTCATGAGCGTACCCATCCTCCTCCTCGGCCCACCTGACAAACGTGAGCAGCTCTATGACTCGGACCAAATGTCCCACTCAGGTAGAGGCTAGACTCAGAAGACGAGAGTCTGCCCCGAATCTCTAGGACAGTGTTTCCCAATCCCAAAGCTCCCTCCATCCTGCGTTAGTTCTGTGGGACGTTAATAGGGGTCAGGCCAATAAAAAAAAAAAAAAAAAAAGGGTTCCATGATCATATACATTTGGGAAGCACAAAGTTAAACCAAGCCCCGTTGCTGCAGGACTTCTCAGTGCTTTTAATATGCTACTGTGTAGTGTTTTCCAACAGGGCCATAGAACATACTGTGCTTTCCACCTGGAACCTACATGCAAGGTTTTCCTAGGGAAACTCAATCCTCGGCAATGGATTTGCATAACTCAGCTTTTAACTGTCCAGCACTTACTGTTCACTCGTTGGGTGATGTGTAGACAGTTGTCACCTCTTTATGCTCCAGGGTGCCGAGCACAGGAGCACTGAGGCCAAACCAAGTCCCTGTCAAGAACAACTCATCCCTCCCTCCCAGCCACCTCGTGCAGAAGGGCCTGCGTCTGTGTGCTGCTTGAGTAACTTGGAATCCGTCTAGTGGAATGAATGCTTTGTGGAACTTCCCTAGGAAGACCCTTTCCAATCCTTTTGTAGCCATCCTACAATACACATATATTATTTGAATAGGTAATGCATGCAGGTGGTCTAAAACTCACCAAGGTCAAAGGGGAAAGTTCTCCTCCCTGCCCATGCCCAGAGGAGGCGGGTGATGACAGCTCATAGAGGAACCTGTTATTGTCCCTACTTTCCAGATGGGAAAACTGAGGCTCCAAGTGAACAACTTGCCCAAGGCTGGCACTCCATTCTGCTGAGCTCTGCGTGGAGGCCCCAGGGCCTCACCCCAGCAGTTTACAGGTGCAAAGTAGAAGCTCACTAAATTGGGGGTGAGTGATTCATAAATCCTCAGCAGGTCAGACCTCATCAAGGATGCTGAGTGTCCTGTGGACTGGACACCCAGAGGGGACAGCAGTGCTGGACAGCAAGAGGAAGCACACACAAGCAGCAGCTGCTAAGGTCGCCTTGTACCGGGAGAGCTGCGGTCTGGCTCCTGAGAAGAGGCACTCGAGCCCGAGGCCGTGGAAGGGAAGGGGCTCACTCGTGCTCCCGTTGCCAAGTGCAGGCCCGGGTATCCCTCCCTGCCAGCTCTGCCTGTCCTCCCCTGAGCATGATGGTTTCCCGGCCCCCCGAAAACAGGCTGGGGCTTGGGGGGAGCAAATGAAGCAAGTACTCAGAGAGCCGTCTGTGAACCGTGGGGCGTGCGAGGACTTAGGACTCGTCCACACTGCCTCCCCACCCCTGCCATGGAAACCGCTTTGTCTTTTGTTTCTAAGAGAAATACATACATAACACATGAAATCAGGACAATTGGAAAAAAGTAAAACGAAGAACCCATAGGTCACTCAACACGTTTCCACACAGACAGCACTGCTTGCCAGCCTGCTCTGAACCCTCTCACGCCCTCCTGGGCACATGCACAATTTGGGTTTTTATTTTAGAAGAATAGGATCATGTGGATGTACCCTGCCCCCTCCAGTTACCTATCATAACTACTGCGCCATGTTAACAAGTAATGGTCTCCATCACCATTTTTTAATGGTGCCATAGTGGATTTATTAAACTTAATTAATAAATGATGGACATTTAAATTGCTTCCAATTTTTCACTCTTATGACTGGTGCCGCAGTGATCATCTTTGTACAGACATCATTAGACAGTTGTAGGTTTATTTCCTTAGGGAATACTCAAGGAATGGAACCGCTGGGCTGCGGGATGGGTACACATTTTAGATGATGACGGCTATGATTAGATGGCCGCACCCCTCCAGGAAGGGAGCATCTTCAGGGCAGGGCCCCACACTGTAGCTCCTGGTGAACCCAGGGTCTAGTCCAAGGGCCCTGCAATTGCCCCGGGTTGGTGGGTTTGGGGAGAGGCACTTGTCAGGTCATGAGGTGCGGGGCAGGAGCACACAGTCTCCGCCTTTGGGTGGGAGAGTACCCCCCAGGGCCACCCAGCCGAGTCCCTGTCTGAAGGGGCATGGACAGGACGCTCTGTGGGTGAGTCAGCAATGCCACCTGCCTGTCACTGTTGTGTGGCTTTAGTGGACGAGACTCAGGAGCACCACAGAACGTGGGCCCACGCCTGAGGATTCGACAGTGCCAAGCGTTTGTCTTTCAGCCTCTGGTACTTCTCCTCTGTAGCATTCCAATCCATAAATGCCTGTGTGGTTTGTTTCTGTCTGTCTCCCCCACGAGGCTCTGATCCAGTAGGGAAGGCATTGAAGTTTTGCTCACCATGGAATCTTCAAGCTCCTAGCATGTGCCTGGCACACAGTAGGTGCTTATAGACACTTGGTGACTGACTAACTTGGCAAAGCCCGGCGTAGTTGACCTCCATGAGTCCCAACCTGCAGAGACAGCAGCCTTCCTGGGAAAGCAGCCTGGGGCCTTCACCCAAGTTCTTGTCATTAATCTGACTTACTGCTTCAGATTAAAAGAAAGATTAAAAAAGTGCCTAGCAAGGTATGTTGGGGGAGACCAAGTCCCAGTAAAGCTCCCTGACTGTGGACCCTCCAGGGCGGGAGGTGGGTCTCCCAGCATCT
>JAQZBX010099443.1:0-11474 GCA_029593785.1 Cabassous unicinctus
GGGAATGTTCATAATTAAGGTGAAAAGTTTCTATTAAAATTACTGAGCCATGATGGTCCATCTGCATACAGAAAGTATAAGCTGTTATGGGAAGGGTGCCTGTGGGTCTGGGAGAGTTTACATGGGGAGATACAGAGGAGAGAATTAATACAATGACTGTCACCCTTAATACAGACACCTACATTAACATGTGAATCATGTGTTTCCTAGGGAAAAGGCACCACCACCAATGTCCCTGTAGAGTCTTAGCAGGAGTGCAGAGAGTATACAACACACACGTGGGCCTTGTGCTCTCTCTGCCTAGATGCTTTTTGCTTTCCAGGACCCCTCAGAGAGTCTCACTCACCTAATGGCAGCAAACAACCACACGGCTGTGGTGGAGTTTGTCCTTGATGGCATTTCTGAAAACCCCCACCTCCAGGGTGTCTTCTCTGCTGTTTTCTTCCTCCTTTACCTGATGGCTTTTGCAGGGAACTTCCTCATCCTTGTGGCCATCTGCCTGAATCCAGCCCTCCACCCCCCAATGTACTTCTTTTTCACAAATCTAGCAATCTTAGACATCATCTGCACATCCACAGTTCTCCCCAAGTTGCTGGAGAACCTGATGGGTGAGGGCAGCACCATCTCTTATGGGGGCTGCATGACTCAGCTATTCTTCTTGACATGGATTCTTGGGTCTGAGCTTCTGCTGCTCACAGTCATGGCCTATGACCACTATGTGGCAATCTGTCAGCCTCTGCACTATCATTCATTGATGAGCAAATCCTTCTGTGCCTTTATGGCAATCAGCGTGTGGGCAGTTGGTGTGGTGGATGCCTGTGTGCACACTGGACTAATGGTACAGCTAACTTTCTGCAGTGCTAATCAGATACATCACATTGTGTGTGAAATCCCCACACTGCTCTTGCTTGCCTGTGACTATACAAACCTGAACAACATCATGGTTGTCACTGCAGTCATTTTCTTCGGGGTGGTCACCTTTCTGCTCACCATGGTGTCCTATGCTCTCATCATTGCCAGCATCCTACGCATCTGCTCGGCCAAGGGAAGGCGCCAGGCTTTCTCCACTTCCTCTTCCCACCTCCTGGTGGTCTGCATGTACTACTCCACTGTCATTTACACCTACATCCTCCCTGGTTTTGGGACCTCTCTCTCTCTGTGGAAAATGGCAAATTGGTCTCCATTCTATACACAGCTGTCAGCCCTAACCTGAACCCACTTATCTATACTCTGCGGAACAAAGATGTATAAGTGGCACTCAGGAGGGTTTTTCCCACATTCGGTAAATGAAAGAACGTGGTAAAGGTGAAATTTTCTCTATTTCAAGGAGTTGATTGCAGAAAGTGACTTTGAGAATCTCATGCAAGTTTCAAGGGGAAGACGTAATTAATCTTACAGATTTAGAAACAATGTTCTTCCCTAATGGGAACTATGGCTAACTTCTATGGTGAAACTTTAAAATTTCCACAGAGCTAACTGTTGATGCTCTCAGGGCTTAAAGGGACCCAGAAGTGAGGGGAAAACAAGGGAGAGAGGGTGGCCATGAGGAACAGCAGGAGTCCTAGCATTGTCCAGAAAACATACCTTTCCTCCAATTGCTGCTGACATTTTCACTTAAACATCAGTACCAGGGATCCAAGCTGTAGCCTTCACATGTGACTCTTCCACAGTGGGCTTCTTGTGTTCTGAAAGGTGGCCCATTATGCACATTGCTTGGTGCATTTTGACATGGGGTCTCTTGATAACCTGTTTTGGAGAATGTCACCTGGACCCTGATTCTCCTACCCACCTCCTCTTGGCTTAGGTTATGGAAGAGACTACAGGTACTATTCTTCTCCATCTCTGCGATGTGTTGTGACATTGGCACCATAAAGAGGATGAGAGGTGGCATAATAAAGACTTCCATTTGAGTGAACTGCAAGAAAGAGATGTTGATTAATTTATTTTTCCTTTCTCAAGGGGAAGGATCATTCTTTAAACAAGAATCTGTGTCATCACAGGAGAAATGACTTCTGGTTTTTATTTGGAACAAAATTTCTTCATTATTTTTATAGGTTAAATTCCTTCTCAGTTTCCTCCTTCCCCTTCTCTTCCTCCTCCTCCTCCACTTCCTCCGTCTTCTTGTAATTATTGTCATTATTTTTCTTATTCATGGCTTCAAGCCTCTAAATGTTCTTCACCATTTCAGCTTAGACTCTCTTCTCTTCTCTTGGTAATTACATTCATGCCGACATCTGCATTTATCATTAATATTTACCACGGATTCACACATTTACAGCTAGAGATATTTCTTCATCTCCAAACCCCAGACTTATTGATATAACTCCCTAACTATCACAGCATTTGTAAGTTTTCCAGTTATCTCATCAACAATCTACATGTATGCTCCTCATTGCTTCAACTCCATCTAATTGTAAGAGCCACAATTACTGAAAAATATTTCCTCCTTTTCTAGTTTCTGTATCCATAGCATTCTCAAATTCTATTGATTGAATCTGAGCACCTTTTATGTCTGCCACTTCTACCATCTCTATCATTAACATACTACAGTTGCTTTCTTACTTATCTATTCATCAATTCAACTTATTTTTATGACTCTCTAAGCAAGTTTAAAACATCAGTTCACTTCTCCTTATATACTTAATCCTGATATTCAATAAGTAGTGCTAAACATTTGTTTACAGTTTCTTTTCTCTTTGAGATAAATTTTTCATTGAAACACATGAATAAATGTACACATTTTCTGAGTTTTGACAAATGCATAGAGCTTCATAACTCAAACTCCTTTCAAGACATAGAATATAACTATCAACTCAGAAGATCCCCTCCTGTCCTTCTCAAGTTAACCTTAACCCCATTCCTTATGGAGGCTATCATTGTTCTGGTTTTTCATCACTGATCAATTTTCATGTGCTAGAATTTCATATAATTGGAATTATAGTGTACATGAGGTTCTTTCTATTAGTATACCATTTTTGATATTCATTCATGTTGTCACATATATAGTTTGTTTATTTTTACAAATAATCCACTACGTGTATACAGCACGTTCAACTCTTGGTATACATTTGTAATTTTTTCTAATTTTTGACAATTATGAATAAAGCTGTTATGGACAATTATGTACGTGTCCATCTGCAGACGTGTTTTTGTTTCTCTTGGTTAAATGATTTGGAGTGAAATTGCTGGGTCCTAGGGATTGTGTATGTTTGTGTTTTAATGCAGTTTTATTGAGATATATCCACATACCATACAATTCATGCAAACTGTAAAATCAATGGTTTTTAGTATATTCACAATGTTATGCATTCATCACAACAAACAATTTTAGAACAATTCTATTACTCCAAAAAGAAAAACTGCCAGTTTTTCCCTCCAAAATTGTTGTACCATTTTACAAATCCACCAAAAATGAATGAATGTTCCTGTACTCCACATATTCATGAACTATTAGTGTTATAAAGAGAAATATTTTAAAAATTGAAATCTAATCATGACCTTCACCTGCTTAAAGTATTTGAGTAACATCATATATTTTCATGGATGAAGTTAAATATTGCACATTATCTGACCTGTACTTTTCTTTTTTTTAGTATAAGAATTTAGTGCTATAAAAGTCTCCTTATGTACTGCTTAAGGGGAATTACACACAATTTGATCTATTGTGTTTTCATTTTCATTAAGTTCACAATTCTGTTTAATTTCCTTTTTGATTCCTTATTTGAACTATGTCCAATTTAGAAGCATGTTATTTAGTTTCCAAATTTTCAGGTATTTTCCAGATATCTTTATGTTGTTCATTTCAATTTTAATACTTTTATTGTCATAGAACATACTTTTTATGACTAGAACCTTTTAAATTTGTAAGACAGGTTTTTATCATCTAGTTTATTGTCTTTCCTGGTAAATGTTTTTGAATGGGGAAGAAGTCATTAACTTCAGAGTTCACAAAGAGCCTGGGGATCTGCAAATATATGCCAAGGGCCACTTTTTTCCCCACAATCTTTCTCCAAATTACATACTGCACAATTGTTTCTCTTCATATTCCTTACAAGTTCTCCAGTATCTTATGTGATCCAGCAGCACAACATCTAAACATTCTTCATCCTTCTTCCCTCACCCCTGTTCCAGCCCCACAGCAGTCTCTGTCAAAATGTCTGCTGCTGACCTTTCATTGCCTTCTGTTACATCACCTGTTTTGAGCCTTAACATCATGCATGTCTCAGATGATATGCCACCTCAGTGAATTCTTTTTGTCACTTTATCTAAAAATTTGCCTCCATGTAGTCACACTATTCTATTATTTTTGTTTAAGGCATTAATCACTATGTGAAAATATGATGTTTACTATTTTTCTCATTTATATTTTAGTAGAATATTAGCTCATTAAGGGCATGGGGGTTTTTGTCTTTGATTCACTGATGTATTCCTAGCATCTAGGACAGTAACTGGCATATAGTAAGCATCTGATAACTATCAGTTGCAGGAATGAATGCCCTTCCACACTAGAACATAAGAATTTTGAGCATGAAGATGTTGTCTGTCTAATGCAAACTAAGTATGAAGCAGAGTGCCTGCCACATAGTAGGTACCTAATAAATATTTGTAAGATGAAAGGCACACCTGGGAGAAATTCGATGCAGGAAAAGAGACTGTATTTTAATCTTTGTTGGAGTCTTAGAATTGGGCCATTCATCTGCATGTTTCATGATCACAAAAGTCTGCTTTTTCAGATCACTAAGAAGTCAAGAAATCAAAGTGGCTGGTGTGACCAAAACCTGAATTGCATAAGCAAGAATTCTCCCAACCAACTCTCCAGAAGGATGCATGTTTCCAAGTAGCTGATGTGCCATATTTCTCCAAAAAATACATCCACACCATTTCAGTTTCAACCATATACCTAAAAATCTCCAACTTCCACCTGTTCCTTCCTTCACTCTTCCCCTCAGTTCCATAAAGAGTATTTCTGAAGCCCTCCACACTTTTCATCCTCAAATTCCAGCACCATAAACCCCACACATATCCCTGCACAAACATCACAACCTTCCACTGGGGAACTTACAGAAGAAATTGTCAATATTCATAAAAGACAACAGATCTTACATTGATGAAATGCAAAATGTAAAATTAATTTTTTATATTTTATTTTTTTATTTATAGTTTATTTTTAATTCTTTTATTTTATTATTATTGTTTACTGCTGGCTTTGTTTTGGGGGAGGTTTTGGATTGCATAAAGGTTGCAACTGCAGCAGGGGAGGATCATTGGTGTGAGGTATCAGTGGTGAGGTGATGTGTGGGGAGGGGAACTTGGAACATGCCACTATGGAATATGAATGTGTTCATTATGGTCACGAGATGTTGGCTTGGTGGGCCAAGACACAGAATAACTAGTGGAATCTTGAATTCTCATCCTGGAAATTCCAGCTATATTCTTTCATAGAGTGGCATGAATCTCAAGAGTACTGGAGCAATGTCTAGCAAAGGAAGTCAGACTAATATGCTGAACCTTTGATATTGATGCTTGTACTTATGAACTTGTTCTTGCAAAGGTGTAATTCAGCCTAGTCATATGTATTGCCTAAAAGTAACCACTTTTAAGCCATCTTGTTACTCAAATGTGGCCTTTCCCTAAACAAAACTCAGCAGATAAATTCATTATCTTCTCCCCGATGTGAGACATGATTCCAAGGAATGAGCCTCCCTGACCCTGAGGGATTATTACCAAGCACCAACTAGCAATGCATTTGGAAAAAGACCTTGCCCAAAGGGGGAAATATTAAATACAAATGAGATTTTATGTCTAAGGGATTTCAAAGTAAGTCAGGAAGTCATTCCATAAGTTACACTTATGAACAATTCAGGAGGATCTCATTGACTACTGCAGTAAATAGTGCTTCCAGAAGGGGTTTTTCTGAGGACTCTGGAGACATCTAGACACTCTAGCTAGGGCAGACAACCCTAGGATAACAGCAACCCATCAGTGGGCCTTACCTTGGAATATATGATAATCCATCTCCCCAATGTATTTGAGTTAAACTCATTTATAATTATCCTACACATGGTTCTTCTGCTACATTTATTTGGAACTATAATTAGCATTATAACCATTAAATATGTGACCTGAGAGAATTAAATCTTCCAGCTCTTCATATGCTGGTTGAGCCCTGAATCTCAATAGAGTTGCAGCCAACATGTACTCTCCAGTTCATGAGACTCACCCAGAACAACTAACAAAAGGATAATGATGGAAAATGCCCATCCCCAAAACAGAATATCTACAACAGAAAACAGATATTTCTATCCATCTTCCCCCATGTGATTTAAGCCCCTTCTCAATCAGAAGCAGAGTGGGCATCACCATCCCAAATACTCAAGATTGAGGAACAAACAAGCATAAGGAGAACGCAGGTATTGACTAAACTAGACTTATTATTTTAGCAAAGGATGAACTTGTAACATTGATCTAAAGAATGTAGTCACTAGAGGTTCTGTGCGCAAGGAAAGTGAAGAATAACTGTAACAAGGGGCATTTTGGGGACCTGGTAATTGTTTTGCATGATAATTGTTTTACAATGATAGATCAAGCCATTATACATTTTTTCTGAACCTATAAAATTGTGCAGTGCAAAGAGTAACTATAATGTAAACTATGGACCATGTTTAGTAGCAACGATTTAATATGAGTTCATCAATTGTAACAAATATATCTTAATAATGAAAGATGTTGCTAGTGGGGGAAAGTGTGGGAGGGATATGGGGTGTGGTATATGCTATCCCCTATATTTTTTGATGTAACATTTATTATGTAAACTAAAGTTCCTTATACAAAAGAAAAAATGCTAAAAAATTAACAAAAAATTAATCAAAGGCCCAAATATAAAAGCAACAACTATAAAACTCCCAGAAGAAAATGTAGGGAAATATCTTCAAGACCTGGTAGGAGGTAATGGTTTCTTGAACCTTACACTGAAAGCACGAGCAATGTAAGAGGAAAAACGATAAATGAGGCATCCTCAAAATTAAACACCTTTGTGTTTCAATGGACTTTCTCAAGAAGGTGAAAAGACAACCCATTCAATGAGAGAAAATATTTCAATACAACATATCCAATATAGGTTTTATTTCCATGCTATATAAAGATATCATATAATGCAAAAAAAAAGAGCAAGCAAATAAATTAAAAAATGAATGAAAAATTAAATTTACATTTTCCAATGAGGAAATAGAAATAGCTAAAAGCATATGAAAATATGTTCAATATTACTAGCTTTTAAGGAAATGTAAATCAAACTACAATAAGAATGAATTCCAGGAAGATGGCATCAGAGTAGGCAGGCAGGGCACAAATATCTCACAAAAACAGTGGAGAGAGAGTCAAAAGCTGCCTGTGAGACCTGCTTTGGGGTCAGCAGACCAGAGCCCTGATACACAACTCCCAGGAGGTTGAGCAAAACAACAAACATGAATTAACACACCCCTGTGGCAGAGAGGAAGTGCTCCTTTCACCTACACCCAAGATGCTAGGCTGAGGTAAAACTCATGGCTACACTGCAGCTGAGAGAGAGTAATAGACATCTTCCTCCCTGTCAGCAGTTATAAAAGAAAAGGGAGAGGGAGTCAGCGTGCTTGTATTCAATGAATTTAGCCAGCAGAGCCTGCTTTGAATCTTGGCTTTGGACAGATCAAAAAACAGGCAAGCGGACATTGAAACATCTCTGCGGAAAAGTGTGTGCTGATGAGCGCAATCTGCTGGCCAGTCAAAAAATAGCATGAACCAAAACTGCTTTTAGGTCTCTCTTTACCCTAACTCCTGGGAGAAAATCTGCACCCCATTAGAAAATGCATGACTCGATTTTCATAATTTAAGCTGGACAATTTTAAAGACTTATGATAAGTTTCACTAAAAATTGAAGAAGTGCTTTGGAAAAAAATAACAACACATGACAGAGAGAAATTAGCCATCAGAGTAAATTCATCAATATATTTTTATGCACAGATATCATCCAAAAATTACAAGCCATACTAAGAAATAAGTAAAGATAGCCGAGCCAAAGAAACAAATCAAATATTCTGAAGAGTTACAGGAGTTAAGAAAATCAATCAATGATAATCTTACAATTCTTCTAAATCAATTCAAAGAATTGAAAGAAAATAAGACCAAAGTGATAAGGAATATTGAGACAACGGGTTACCATAAAGAACAATTGGAAAGCTGGCAAAGAAATGTAACAGGGCTTATGGGAATTAAATACACAATGTATGAGATTAAAAATACATTAGATGCACATAAGAGCAGATTTGAACAGCTTGAAGACAATTAGTGATTTGGAAGAGAGAACATCTGAGCTGGAAAATACAAGGAACAGAATTAGAAGAGGTTGGAAAAAATGGAACAGGGTTTCAGGGAATTGAATGACAATACAAAATGAACACATATACACACTATTGGTGTCTGAGAAGGAGAAGAGAATGGGAAAGGGCTAGAAAAATATTTTTGGAAATAATGTCTGAAAATTTCCCAACCCTTATGAAGAATAAATATCAATATCCAAGTAGGGCAACTCAAACAGAATATATCTAAATAGACCTATCCTGAAACACCTGCTATTCAGAATGACAAATATCAGAGCCAAAGAGAGGATTTTGAAAAAAGCAAGAGAAAAGCAAATCATCACATGTAAGGTAATGTTGATAAGATTAAGTGCCAACCTTTCATCAAAAACCAAGGACATCTTACTGAAAGGACATAATTACAAGAGATACTAAAGGGAATGCTGCTTTCTGGAAGGAAAAGAAAAAACAAGGGCAAGAGATTTGGAGAAGAATGTAAAAATGAAGTTTATTATGAAGGGTAAATTAAAGGTAAAAAGACAGAAAAAGTACAATATGACAAAGGAAATCCAAAGGATAAAATGGATGAAGATTGTAATACATTTACAGTAATTACATTGAATATTAATATCTTAGAACTCCCCAATCAAAAGACATAGGTTGATAAAATGGAAAAAAAAATTAGCTATTTTTATGTTCTATACAAGAGACTCACCTCAGATGTAAGAAAACAACTAAGTTAAAAGAGAAAGGTTGGAAAAAGATATCCCATGCAAACAATAACCAAAAATAGCTGGAGTAGTGATACATCAGACAAAATAGATTTTAAATGCAAAATGTTTTAAGGGATGAAGAAAGTCATTAGATATTAATAAAAGGGGCAATTCACCAAGAATAAATTAATATACTGAATATTTATGCACCTAATCTGAGTGCCCCAAGATACATGAGACACACACTTGCAAAGCTGAAGGGGGAAATAGATGTCTCAACAATAATAGTTGGAGATTTCAATACACCGCTCTAAGTATTGGATAGAACATTTGGACATAGGATAAATAAACAGACAGCTTGAATATTATGATAAATGAACAAGACCTAAAAGATATCTATAGAATATTGCACCTCAAAATAGCAGGATATACATTCTTTTCAAGTTATCATGGATCTTTCTTCAAGATAGACCCTATGTTAGGTATGTTAGGTCACAAGACAAGTCTCAATAAATTTGAAATGGTGGAAATTTTTCAAAACACTTTATCTGATCATTTAAGAATGAAGTTGGAAATCAAAAATGAATGGGAAAATGGAAAATTAATAAACATATGGAGATTAAACAGAGGGTCAAAGAAGAAAATGCAAGAGAATTCAGTGAATATCTTGAGAAGAATGAAAAAACCAAAAACCTTGGAACACAGCAAAGGTGGTGTCAAGAGGGAAATTCATAGCCCAAAATGCTTTCATGAAAAAACAAAGAAAGAGGTAAAATTGAAGATCTAACTGCACACCTGGAGAAAATAGAAAAATAAAAGTAAATTAATCTCAAACCAAGCCAAAGAAAAGAAATAGTAAAGATCAGAGCAGAAATAAATGAATTTGAAAAAGAAACAATAAAGAAAATCCACAAAACCAAAAGTTGGTTCTTTTAGAAGGTCAAAAAAATCAACAAACCCGTAGCTAAACTGACAATGAAAAAAAAGAGAAATGCAAATTTTTAAAAATAAGAAATGATAGGGGGGAAATTACCAATGACCTCACAGAAATAATAGAGATTATAAGAGGATAATATGAACAATTTTATGCCAAAAAACTGACTATGTAGATGAGGTAGAAACATTCTTAGGAACACTCAAGCCGCCTACATTGACCCTGGAAGAAATAGAAGACCTCAACAAAACAATCACAAGCAAAGAGATTGACACAGTCATCAAAAACCTCCCAAAGATGAAAAACCCAGGACCAGATGGCTTCACAGGTGAATTCTACCAACCATTCAAAGACAATCTAAAACCAATTTTGCTCAAGCTCTTCCAAAAAAAGTGAACAGGAAAAACAGTACTAAACTCATTCTATGAAACTAATAGCCTAATACCAAAACCAGAGAAAGATAGGACAATAAAAAAGAAAATTACACACCAATACCTCTAATGAATATAGATGCAAAAATCCCCAATAAAATACTTGTAAATTGAATCTAAAAGCACATTAAAATAATTATACACCATGATAATTTGGCTTTTATCCCAGTTATCTAAGGGTGGTTCAACACAACAAAATCAATTAGTGTAATAAACTGCACTGATAAAATGAAGAAGAAAAATAACGTGGTCCTCTCAATTGATGCAGAAAAGGCATTTGACAAAGTACAGCACCCTTTCTTGATTAAAAAAAATTTTTCCAAAGTATAGCAAAGGAAGGATATTTTCTCAATATGGTAATATACATATATGAAAAACCTACAGCTAACATTTTGCTAAATGATGAAAGACTGAAAACTTTCCCACTGTGAACAGGAATAAGTCAATGATACCTACGGTCACCAATATTATTCAATATTTTGTTAGATTTCTAGCTAGGACAATTGGGCTGATAAAGAAATAAAAGACACCCAAACAGAAAAGTAAGAACTAAAACTTTTAATCTTCACTATTTGTTGATGATGATTCTATATCTAGAATCTCCTAAAAATGACACAATAAAGCTGCTAGAACTAATAGACAAGGCCAGCAAAGTGGCAGGATACAAGACTAATATGCAAAAATCAACAGCATTTCTATTCTCTAGTATTGTGCAATCTGAAGAAGAAATCAGAAAAAATACCATTTATAACAGATAATAAAACAATCAAATATTTAGAAATAACCAAGGACAGAGAGGCCCTTAATTCAGAAAACTACAAATTGTTGCCAAAAATAAATGAAGATGACTTAAATAAATGGAAGGACATTCCATGTTCATGGATTGGAGGACTAAATATCATTAAGATGTCAGTTCTACCCAAACTGATTTACAGATTCAACACTTTCCCAACAAAAATCCCAACAGTTTTTTGGGGGAGAAATGGAAAAGCCAATAATCAAATTTATTTTTAAGGGTAAGGGACCCTGAATCGCCAAAAATATCTTTAAAAAGAACAAAGTT
>JAQZBX010099444.1:0-11470 GCA_029593785.1 Cabassous unicinctus
AGAGTAAATAATAAGTTAGATTGAGAAGTTAATAGTCATTGTATTATTGACAAAAGTTGCCTTTTTCAGCACGCATACAAAAAATTTATTGTGACAGTCAATTTCCAAAAGCTATAAAGACTCCATGGAGAAGGGAACCCTTCTTCTATTTGAGGCTTGTCTGGCTGGATTACTGGCACCATGGCCGAAAACCTCCAGGTTTATCTGTATCTGCACATATATCTACCTGAGAAAATGCTGTGATGTCACATTCCCAATAATTGCCAGATTGTAATAATTAGTCCCCAGCAAGAAGCAACTCATCATTTGGCTTTAGAGTGATAAGAAGAGAAAGGAGAGTCCTTCTTCATGCTTGTACATACAATACCAGCATTCTGAGTGAAGTCCTAGCTATTGTTCCTTGGCAGAAGTTAACTCTGGCAGCCAAGAAAAATCGCACCTCTAATTTTAGGACCATTTTGCTGGAATTTATCTTGGCCCAATGGTCACTTAAAAATCCTTACTTCATTTGACTATCCTTCAGACTCCATCTAGATATACTTAAAAAGCTCAGCTTCCTCTCCCGTGCCCCTTTTGTTTTCCAGACATGCCACAAACCATAAGGCACACATGGCCTGCTCTATACAAAATGTTCAGAGACAGGGTTTCTTGATTGGCTACCCAATTAAGTAAATCTCCTTGCCTGGAGGAAACTAAGTTAAAATAACATTGAGGTCCGTCTCCAAGCCCACAAAAGAGAAGAAAATTAAAAACCAGGGCTGAAAATTTCCTCTATTGTGCAATAAGTATTGCAGAATGGCTGTCAGATGAAGTTTCAAATAAGTATTAACCTTTTCCTAAACACAAGTTCAGACCCTCACAGTCTCTTAAACGTTTCGGGTTTGGCTAATGTTTGTTCCTGGAAGACTGCACTGTTGGAAACCATCAGAAATGAAGTGCCTCTACCAACTCTGCTTACCATTGTCTCTTCTTGTTTTAGTGTAAGGTCAAGAGACCCCTTTCTTCTGCTTTTCAGTAATAAGCATGTAGCAAGCTCAGCATGGAATGCTGGGCAAAGACCTGAAAGGTCAGCTCTCTCCCCATACCTTCCAGAAGTAGCACATGCACACTATTCCAGACAGATGGAAGCCTGTACTTTGTTTACTAAATCTCCAGAGAATGAGACGCCACCATCCCTCTCAGTAACTTTTTTGGGGTGGTCCAACTATTAATGCCAGGCATTTCTTCCTCCAGGTTGAATTGTTTCTGTGGACCTGCCTTCCCTGAAATGCTTCTACTTGGGCAGACTCACTTGACCATGACAAGTACCTACCCAGAGCAAATAAAGAAAAAAGAGGGAAGAGTTGGTTCTGGAAATAGAAAATTGTAAGAGAGGAATTTTATAGTTCTTCAAGTGTAAGACTTGCAAATCATTTTTTAAACCATAAAAGTACTAAATATATCCTCTCATAAAGCCATGTTTTATTGGTATATGTGTGGGTCAATGAGGTGAAAACCACTTTAAAGGTAATAAATTAGTCATATTCCCCTTGACCCATGAAATAAATAATTATGAAGGACAAAATTCTTAGGGCTCTATATATCATCTTGTTGGTGTACTTAAATAATTCGGTGTTTAAGGCGTCACACCCAAGACAACCAGTTCTTAATGACAAATTCATAAGCAACAGCCAGCGCTATCAGACCTTGAGTGACAGGCATCCTTAAATGAAATGAACATAGCACATGTAAAATCTAGTTTAGCTGCACCTCTCTCCCCACACTGAAGGATCTATTATATTGTAATTACCTGGTTTATTTCCAGATTAGTGTAGGATATCTAATATGGCCTGTTAACATGGTTTGCCATATTTTCTGGGTTGAACAAAAAAATAAGTGTTTATGGGGAAAACTTAGATTTATACAGAGTTTTGGACATGTAACATATAAACTGGGATAAGAGTGTTCTTCCTAAAACCTGAGGCTTGCTTTGCAGCCTCATCTTACTGTTCTTGGGAAACCATTAAGCTAATGCCCTGAAGGGGTAGGAGACACTGCATTGAGCAATAAAATGTCAACAAACTGCAGAATTTGAACATCAGGCACTTTCATCTAAACATCCCCTTCTCTCCTTACACTTGGCAGGGGTTAGGTTTTTGAAAAATAATAAACCCTAGCACTCCAGTTGACCTGGGATGTGTTTAAGAAATCAAATCCTAGAGCCAGAAGCAGTATGACCTTTAATATGGCCTCCCCACCTCAGAAGAACCATAGAATGAGAAAAATAAACAAAAGGAGAACAGAAATATATGTCTCTATTGTTCAGGTCTTGGATCTTTTCAAAGAGGGTATACACCAAAACCCTGACCAGAAAGAACAATCCTAAATCTGTTTAAACAGGTGTTCAGTGCTTACAATCTCATGAGAAACAAATTAATATAATCATAGCACAACATAAGAAGGACGTGGACAAGGAGAGCCTATTCTAAGCCTATGTAACCTCTCTAAACCTGGGACAGACAACATTCAATCTCAAAGCCGGGATGTAGTCAAAGAAACAGGTTCCTGCAGCCAAAAGCAATTTCAAAATATCTCAAACCCTCTACTTATGTTTCTTAAAAACCATAAAGGGAATTCAAATTCAAAGATGGTAACAATATTTATTAAAACCTTTTCCCCTTTTTCACCCTTTTGTCACACACTTCCAGCCAACCCAAAGCATTTTGATTCACAGTTCTCTGTAACTTCTCTCAACATATCATTTTCTTTCCTCTGCTTTTCCCCACCCTCTTTTTTCTGTATTATTTTATTATGTATATTGACCACTTTATTATGTAGTATCTTCTCCCAGAAAATCTCTTTTTTATAGGAAGTAAAAGAATTGGGGAATTCATCAGGCAATCACAGAATTTTCTTGGGCTTGGTAGGGTATCTCACATTAATGATTTTATGACATCATATATGCTTAACTACTGAAGGGTGAGATATATATCTTCAATGTACTCTTAAAAATGAGACCAGAAAAGTCTTAGAGACATTTTGTGGATACTTGATGCTTGCTTGGTTCTAGAGATAATATTTGTCTAGAGAAGCTCATGTTTATTAAAACAAAGAGAAAGAGATCTCTGTTCTGTAACTGAAAAGAGTGAAGTTTCCTTTTGGAAGTATCAGTCTGACAGGCTAGCCAATGGAGATCTAGAATTTCTAGGAGAAGGAAGAGAAAACCGCGACAGAATGTCTTCCTTGAAACTGGAACATTTTCATGCCTACACGTAGAAGTTTCAATGCTTGCATTGTCACATGGTTTGGAATGATAAATCAAGGAATTGTCCATACATGATTACCATTTGTCTTCTAATAGGTTCCATCCTACCAAATCAGAGGTTCTAAACCAAAATGCCCACAAGAGTTAAGCTGTGTCCTAATCAAATGGCACTGGCTGAGAAAGAACTACGGCAAAGTGGAAAGGAAATGACCTATCTAAACAGGAAGTAAGTACCTCTTTCCCACGAATTCGTCTAATGTAGGAATGCTGGTCTAGTATTGCCAGGTTCTCAGTTTTTCAAGAGATCCTGAAAATCCAGGTATTATATGACATCCCCCAAAGTTTAGACGTTAGCAGTTTAATATTTTTTGTCACTATGAAGGCCAAATAGCCATGCTCAAGGGCTGATATTACCCATGGACCACATCAGCTTTGCAAAAAAAAACAAACCAAAACAACAACAACAAAAAATAATAACCTTTGAGAAGCAACAAATATAATAAGAAAATTTGTCCTCTTTACCTGGTTCAATATGAATAAACAATAGAATTCTCCACAAAAAGCATAGATCAACAAATGAAGAAAGCTTGGAGGAAAGCAAACATTTGACAATTTCGTCAAAGAAAAGAATGCCATCCACCAGGTGAAAATGCAGCCTCAGGCCCAAGAAAAAGTCACTATGAAAAAGGGATACTGACGTTAAGTACAATTGACCCAAAATTTTACTTGTAGAGAATTATACTATTAAAAAAAAAAACCTTCTTAGTTGCACAGGCATGTTTATAAAGATATTTATCACAACAATTTGTAACTGTGTGTGCTGGAAATCTTCTATATCTTGCTTGGGGTGGGTGACGCAGATGTAGATATTTTTCAAATTTCATTAAACTGTACAGTTAAAAGTATGCATTTTTTTGCATGTAAATTATAATTCAATTAATTTGATTTTTAAAAAGTTTTTCTGAAGATCATCCCACTCCTGCCTCACTGCTGCTCAGGACCTATTGTGTGTTGTAATCAACGGTTGCAAGCTCATGCAGAGCCTTCCCTGACATATATCCCGCAGTCCTTGTCTGCTCCAAGAGAAGAGGTGCTTGCAAGAAGTGAACTGAAGTCTAGCTGCACATCACAATCATCTGGGGTGTTCATTAAAAATAGGTTCTTGGGCCCTATCTGTAGAGATTATGATCTTAGGTCTGCCATACATGGAAGGCAAATGACGCACTGCTCTAGCCTAGACTCATTTCTCACAACCTAATTGCACTAGATTTTGAGTCACTGCTGCAAAGCTCTGTGCTGAAGTGCAACAACCCCCCTTTGTTTCTGGGGCTGCCATTGGACACTGGTCCTGCTTCTTTAATAACTGCCTTTTTCAAACTTCAACAGTTGGGGGCCAAGTGAATCACTCTTATCTCTTATACACCAAATTATGGGGGCTCTGAGACAAACTAACAGAAAGTCCAGCCTTTTTCTTGTGTCTGCATCCCTCAGGAATCCAAAGACTCTCCAGGGAGGGTTACACATGTCCAGGCATCAGTTCTGCTCATCATCCCCACTTGCCAGATCTTGAGGTCTTGGATTAAGGATAAAGGCCTTTTAATGGCAAAGTGAGAATGAAGGGCTCTGCTCTGGCCCTTGTCAAGGTGACCCTATGGGATTCTCACTATTGAACCATTCTGGTAAATCACAGAGCAAGTTTTTCTATAGACTTTGCCACAAGACCATAAAAATCGTAGTAGTTATTAGAAAAGCCATTTGCCTAAAAATCATTATTTGCTAGTTTACATAGAAAATATGTCTTTCTATGTAAACATATAGTCAATTTTATTTTTACAGCGGTTGGGATGGGGTAAGGAAACAGTATTCTATTTGGGCTGGTGGAAAAGTTTTGGTAATGGATCATAGTGATGGTAGCACAACATTGTGAGCATAATTAACAGCACTGAAATATATATCTGAATGTAACTAAAAGGGGGATTATTAGGCTGTATATATGGTATTAGAATAAACACTTAAAAAAATCCTTGGAGTTGTACAACACAAACAGTGAACACAAAGTTAAACCATGGACTATAGTTAATAGTACAATTATAAAAATGTGCTTTCATCATTTGTAACACATATTCCACACCAATGCAAGGTGTTAATAATAGGGTGGCATATGGGAATCCTGTATTTTATGCATGATTGTTCTATATACCCACAACTTCTCTAGTAAAAGAAAATGGAGTATAGACTGTGAGCTTTGCATAAATGTTAAATTTCTTGAACTTGATAACTGTACTTAATGTGGTTACATAAGTGAATGTCTGTTTTCTTAGGGAATATTCATGACTATATCAAGTGTTAAAAGATCATGATGAAGATGTATCCATCAATTATTTCCCCTCCTTTCCTTAAAGAAAAGTTCCCCCAATGTCAGGAGGTTGGCATTAGGACCTGGTTCAATGTCCACAGTTCCATCTCCCTCCATCACATGCAAAATATCAAAAGAATAGCTCTGTCCATGAAAATCATAGCACTGGGAGAAGGGAAATCTAACCCCAAATTAAACAGGATGCAATTCCCGGGGGGATGAGGTAGAGATCATGATGTATGCAATCTAGCCTCAAATGCTTAGCAAATAGACATAGATCAATAAATAATTAGGTAGATAGAGAATCATATAAGAAATGTGGCAAAATGTTAAAAGTTGGCAAATCTGGTAGGTAAATAGGAGGTATAGTAGAGATAACTGTATTGTTTTTGTATTATTATTTTTGTAACTTCCCTGAAAGTTTGAAATTATTTCAAAATAAAAAGTTAAAACTATGCATTCAGAAAAAAGACATACAAATCAAAGCAAAAAGTTCATTGAATTTTCAGGATATGAACCACACCACTACCAAAATTAGAACAATTTAGACAACAGCCACCGTCATGCCTCCTCCTCATCACCTAAGACCCCTACACAAATTTAGCCACTATCTGGATTTCTAGCATCAGCAATTACTTCTGCCTGCTCCTATGGAGTGTATAAATGGAATTACAGGAGCACAGTGTGTGTTGATTTATGTCTGGTAACTTTAAGTGCATAGTGTATTTTTAAGATTTATCCCCAATATTGCTTGTAATATTATTTTTAAATTTTCATTCCTATAGATTATTTTATTAAAGAACATACCCCCAATTAAAAAGAAGTAGAAGTAGAAGAAGCAGCAGCAGCAGCTGCTACTGCTTCTGGAGGGTGGGTCACTCCTGAGCAATTCCCAAAGTGTACGCCCTCAAAGGAAGGCCCGAGAAGAGCCGCAGGGTGACTGGCACTGGGACCTGGAGAGACAGTGCCTGTGGCAGACTCCGAAGCTGGGTTAAGTGGCAGGACACATAGGACTTGGGTAAACTGAAAATAGGTCCTGCTTTCAACCAAGTAGACAGCTCCTAGAGTGGAACTATAAAAACCACTCCTCCCAAAAGGTGATTACTTCCATTGCCTATTTTTTGCAATGCACATGTTCAAGTTGCCCTGTACAACTGCACCAATCTTGAAACCAACCAGCTAACAGTTTTCTCAAGCAAAAGAAAGAAAAAAAGTCCGTGGCAGAGTACTGTGTACTGAGAATAGGTGATTATTTCATTATCTAAAGTTTAGGTACTTCAATATGCTTCCCAAGAAATTAGTCCAAAAAAGGACAATTACAAATACTTTTTAAAGAAAAAATAATTTTATGTATTTTACATGTAACAGCATCTTAATTTTGAACATTATGAAATATACAATTTTTAGTAATATGTAATCAATTTCTCCTCACCCCTATTAAATAAATGCTAAACAAATCAACGTGAGGGGGTATCAAGTTATTCACCTTGCACAACTAAATATTTCTGCATCTAGACCTGCTGTCATCTCACTATCTCAAATGTGCAGAGATCTAGAGGAATGTTCTTTGTTTTGCTGCAAATTGAAATGAAGACTTCCTCCCAATTGCATATTTGGGCAAGAACCAACAGCATTGGCCAATGGGTAAATGAAAGACTTGGGGTCAGAGATGTTTTTCTTCAGGAAGAGGAATATTTCAAGATTCATATATGAAGAGTCCTAAAGAGGTAAACTTAGGAACTATGTAAGGAATCACTACTTACATAGCAGGTACTGACCAAAAGAACTTAAAATCCCATATTGAGAGAAATTCATGGCTATCAGTTTTGAGTGAGTAAATAAAGAGATTCTAGTTTGAGAACATGTCTCTGGCTCTTTCCAGTTGCCCTTAAGGAGGGCAGCTGTACCTCTTCCCCAGATGTGTTTTATTCTCTCCATCAGAGACATGGAATACTCACTATATAGCCAAAACTTATGCTCCCATGTTCTAAAAACACATGGTTTAAGACACTAAGAGGCTGTGGTATTGTAGAATTTTTTCCTATGTTTTATTATCTTGATATTTTGAGGCACTCAGAATATAAGTCTAGCAATGCAAAAGAATTCATACTTAAAAGAATGTTGCCTGGTGAGTGTTTCTTTCAGAAATATTTAAGTTATTGGCCAAACCAAGGCCTCTGCTTCTACTCAACTACTTGGCATTTCACATGTCTCTCCGTGTCTATCTCAGGGGATTTCCTCTGACTAATCCAAACCCTGGAATTTTCTCTAAATTCCTAATGAATTATCTGTTCCCCACACTTGGCACTTAATATATACTATCCTACAGGATTCTTTCTCTTCCTCCCTCCTTCCTTCCCTTCCTTCTTTCCTTCCCTCTTCCTCTTCCCTTTCTCCTTCTCCTTCTTCTTCCTCTTCTCCTAACACTTATGGAGTGTTTTCTCTGTGTTAGGCACTGGTTGCATACAAATAAAGTATATACTTACATTTGACATGCAGTGCACTCCCATATAATTGAATAATTAATTGTGTGATTCTTGTTCAGTTCAATAATTATCTTAGTTCTGTATGTATTATCATGTGTGGTAGGTCTTAGGGAAAAAAAAGAGTTTCTATAGGAAGGAAGGAAGGAAGGAAGGAAGGGAGGGAGGGAACAAGGGAAGGAGGGAGGAAACAATGGAAGGAGGGAGCAGGGAGGAGGAAGGGAGAAAAGAGGAAGGAAGGAGAAGGAGGAACAAATTACCTCATATTTTTTATAAACTACAAAATGTATCTCCTCTTTCTATGCCCTTTCCCCATCTCTGTTCTTATAAATCAGTCAAGAAAAGAACATTAATTTATTGAAGACCACTTTTTGACATAATTATCTAAAAATGTGCAAAGTTTCAAAATGAGAGAGAAGAGTATGCATGGTGGGAATGGGAGGGGGCATTTCTTAAACCCTGATCAGCAACCTTAACACGCCATTTTCCCCAAACTATAACTTATCTCAAGAAATGATTCCCTCTTTCCAAGCCATTTAAAAACTCCTCCACTATCAGTTTGAATCTTTTCTAAGTCTTGAATCCCAAAGTCTGGGGAATTCAAACCATGGCTTCAGAAACCATCAGTGACCTACATGCTCATAATGGGAAATGAAGGAGCTATTCAAACCCCAGAGACCATAGTACAAGGCAGAAGTCTCTTTACGCTCCTGCGGTTGCTGACCCTATCCTGCAGGAATGCTGAAACCAGCAGCTTTCCCAGGGAGAGACCCCAAACTATGTTTCTAGGTAGGCAATCCAAGCCAAGCTTCCTCATGTGGCAGGACTGAGCCAAGGAAATTTCTGTCCATTCTACAATTCTTGAGCTGTTTGGTCATCAGAAATCTAGAATTACAAAAAAAAAAAAAAAAAAAAAAAAATCATTATCTAGGAATATTCTCAGAGTACCCAAATTGTAATAATAGTTGCCTTTTGAAGATATACCACATGTCAGGAATTAACCAACATAACATTTTTCTAATTCCTATAACAACCATAGAAGGAAAATATTTTATGGGCAAGGAAATTGAAACTCAGAGAGGCTAAGTAAATTAAACTAGGACACAGACCCAATAAGTGCAGAATCAATGTCTGGAGACCTTTTTGCCTGTCACAACTAGAAGGGGTTTTACTGGAAGCAGGATGCTGCTAACCACCCTACAGTGCCCAGGACAAGCCCCAGTCCCCCAACACAGAACTCTCCATCCCAAAATGCCTTTAGTGCCAAGATTAAGAACTCCCATCTATCTGATGCTATGTCTAACTTTGTTCTATGCAAAGCACCCAGCATCTAGATGTACAGGGAAACCTAGATGAAGCTGTGAAAGTGTGGCTGGGGGCGACGGAGGACGGTATGCATGTCGTTGTCTTGAGGTGTAGATTTCCATTAATTTGTCATGGAGGAGTAGGGAGGGAGCAGGGAGTTGAAATTAAGAAAATAAATTTCTGATCATTTCAATGAATTGTCCCCTCTGCAAACTGATGAACACGGCCCAGCATGGCAGAGTATACAGAAGACCTAGCCAACAGATCTGGACAAAACCAAGCATGCCAGTCCAGGGAGCCTTTTGCTCTAGCCGCTTTCTGACCATCGTCTGTCTGCCTTGAGATTGATGGAGCAACCAAGGCAGTGCATTAGGCCAGCTTATCTCAGCACCCCGTGGTGGGCTGGCTGGAAGGGAGCCCTGCCAATGTCTACTTCATCACGGGCTGGCCTCTGCTTGTCAGCCCCTGGAGCCGGGCCAGCTGGGGCCGGACGGGGCAGCTGGTACCAGACACCCAAGGCTGTTCTCCATCCTCCTGCTACTAATAAATGGCTTTCCTGGCACTGCCGCCACATGGGTCAGTGACAGGAATAGACTCCCTGTCGGCAAGATAGCCATTTTTCTATGCCTGATTGGAGCATGAAAAACAGAAGCTTTCTTGGATTGCAGTTTAGTGCAAATGCTTTCTCACACATTTTCTTCATCATTAACCAGCCATAAATCAATATTCTAAGCAACATTTTTACCCCTTGGTGAAGTTTTCCTCAACCCCTTCCAGAAATGGGCTGTGCTGGAGGAATCCCAAAGGGAATTCAACAAGAACCTTCAAGCCTTCCTCAGCACGCCTTCCCTTCTGATCTCAGTTCAGAGGTAGCTTTGTCTAGGCCCCCACCCAAGTGTAGATTGGGAGTTCCTGCCATGCAGCCCCCTAGCTCTCTGTTCTCACAGCAGAGCACTCATGGTTGTTTTCCCATTTCCTCCCCTGCTGGACCTTGAGCTTGCTTGGGGCTCTCTTGTCTACAGTTGTACTCCCAACACTTAGGAGTGGGCCTGGTACTGATGGGTGGGTTAGATTATATTAGTTGAATGAGTGAATAAGAGTGATATCTGTACAGATATCCTTTATAACAATAATCTCAATTGTAAGTTTTTAGGTGTCTGGCTTCTCTACAAAACAGAAAGCTCCTTGAATGCAGGGTCCATATCTTTGCTCCTTTGCATTCCCAATCCTCGGTACATAATAGGAACTGAAACAGTTGAACGGGTGAAAGCTAAAGAAAAAATTGAAGCAATCAATGAATCCAAGTTTGAGACTCTTTTTATATTTGACTTCCAATGTCAAATCAAGGCACCAGAGATTACACAACTATAAATGTTTGTCAAAACTCACAAAACTGCATACTAAACAAGGTGCAGTATAAATTTACTTATATAAATTAACCTAATCTTTTAAAATGAAAAATATAGTATAAAAACTGTACCAGGAAAAATAAATCCCATTTCTCCAATATGTAATTGTGAACATTTTAAAATCTTAAAACAACTTTTTCTTAGCAATGTTATATTAAAAAATACATATTATTACAGAAGCATCACCACACTGTTGTACAAAAGGGAGCATTTAATAACAATTTTTGGAATGTCAAGGTACTCTTACTTCATATATATACTCATGATAAAAATGAGGAAATTACAGTTCCTTGGGGTAACATTCAGCTGCAAATATGTCTTCAAGGAATAAATGTTCTTTCAGCAAAATGTCAATCTAATAGATTTACAAATTGTTATGTGTTAGAATTCCTGATTTTTAAAAATTGTGTTTTGACTAAGGGTTGGATTTTCCTCCATCCTCATGTATTACATCATAAAGTAGCCTGCATGAACAGCCAGGAATAGCTGTCTATGGGCACATACTATTACATGGTACTATAGTGACAGAAATAGTTCATCATTAAAAATAAATCTCCAAGTTTTAAATGGTAAAAATGAATAAGTAAATATACAGGGCCCCAGACATCCTATCTTTTCTCCTCCTTCCACACAGACACAGACACACACACACACATTCACAGACACACACAGC
>JAQZBX010099445.1:0-11474 GCA_029593785.1 Cabassous unicinctus
TTATGATGGACCATCCACTGACAGGGAAATCTGCCACTCCACCCTGGGCTTCCTCACCACTCACAGCCTGCACGGACGCTGCCGTGCTCACCCACTTGAGCACTAACAGCCCACTCCAAGCCGACCCCCCACACGTGCTCCTTCCTCTCCCTGCTCAAGCTCTGATGCCCTGCCCAGGGCCACTGAGGCTCCCTCCCCTCTCCAGCACCAGTGCCTATCGTGTTCTGCTCAATCTAATGGCTTTAGGACTTACGTGTTCACAAAGGGAGGAGTAGGAAGGGAAGAGGAAGATTTCAAAGATACTATGCAGTGTAAATCAAAGTGGACAAAACAGAGTGGGGCAAGAATTTCCATGGAGAGGAAATTCTCCAGGGGCTAACAAAATGAAATGATCTGGAATAATCAATCTAGAAAGCCAACAAAGCAGTAGTGCCGTTGGTTAATGAAACATTCACTAAAAACGAAGAGGTGGTTGGGGAAGACAGAGTTTATAGGCTTGGGAGAAAGAACAATACATTTATACAAAGAAAGTCTTTGATAGCTTCAAATATAGAGAGAGGTACCGCCCTTACAGACACAGTTCATTATAGATATGGTGGTTATACATCTTGGATTTCCAAGACAGTAACAACTGAAATAATATTATTCTTCTCAATTAGGCTGGTCCAATAAGAGTACAACTCAATCCATTTTAAGAAATCTTTTGTCAGAGCATATGATCCTATTCTTTTTGTTTGGAAAATAGGGCCATTAAAAATATATCATCTTTAATGGACAAGAGACATTTTGAAAGGAATACACAAATATGGGGGAAATCTAATGTTCCATCATGATCTTCTAATCTACTCAGCATCTATATCTAAATCTTACCCAGTTTTCCATATTCACCCATTATGAAAACATAAGGACACCAAAAACTACCATAGTAACTATCATTACAATAAAATAATGATGGCTTACATTTATATATTAGGGTTTGTGCTAGGAATTTTGCTTGTATTCTGTCAAGCAGTACACAATTCTAGAATATAGGCACATTCATTACCACTTTATAAAGCAGGATACTGATTTAGACAGTTACCTAATTTAAACAGCATAACAAGGCCTTTTAATCAAGGGGGTATGACAGCAGCACCCCTGCTGTAACCACTATTCCACATTACCTCACCATACTGCCAAGAGAAGAAGATGTGGAATATATAAATATTTTATGACAGTGGGAGAAAATGACAGAGGAGAGAAAAAATAAGCTTTCCACACAAGTTTTAATGTAGGGACTTGGAAGCAGAACAATGCATGTGGTTAAAGCAAGGCCCAACTTGGCAATTTACTTATGGTTTTGAGCAAGACATTTATCTTCTCTGTGATTCATTTTTTCTCATCCATAAGTGAGAATCAAAATAAATATCTGCCTCTTAGGACTAAATGAAATAATACATAAATCATTGAGTGTAGTGCCTGGTACATGGTAAATACTCATTAAATGGAATTAATTTTTATTGTTATTGCTGATGTTGACTATGATGTTCCTATCTCTTAGCCTCTAGCCATGCCTTACATCTGCTGGTGTTTTCTAAGCTTATCAACATCAGTGTTAAAACTTGAAACTTGAGAACTGTCAATCCTTGACAAGAGCAACTCATCATTAATTATGAAGGCTTATAAAATCCTAGTGCATAGAACTAATTAAGCCAGCTAATGTGCAAATATACAGTGAGCACTCCTTATGTGCCATATGTTGTTCTGAGCATTAAAGATCCAAGAGCAAAAGACAAATACATTCCTTCTTTCCTTTCTGTCGCAGTTGTTCTTAAGTGTGCTTTATATCATGAGTAACCAAAAAGACAGATATGGTGTCTCTTCTGTGGCATGCATTCTAGCTGAAGGCATAAAAATCTCATATGATGTAATTAGAAAGTGATTGAATGATAAGCCACATCATATTGACTTTTCAGCTCAACAGTCTGAGACCAATCACAGCCCAAGACTGCAAGGGTGTCTGCCTCTGAGTAGGCACCCTGGAAAAGAGAGACCCAGGAAACCCTAAATAAAACAGTGCTTCTGAAAACTAGAGGCATTGAATGGGCTCTCTCTGATAACAGTAATTTTTCATTTATTATTATGGAATAGTTCAGATATATTGGAGAAACAACACATAAAATGAACATCTGTATATGTACCATGCAGTTTAAGATATAAACCACCACCTATCAGTTGAAGCCTTCTGTGAATTCCTTCTCAGTATGTACGCTTACTATAGATGGATAGGTCTGATACTTCCCCAATGGTCTATAGACGAACGTTTTCAGTGTCTTCATGACCAGCAATATTTCATTACTTCTGTAGCATGAATTGCCAACCACTTGCTTTCTAGTGAAGTAAAATACCTACAAATGAGCTGAAACAGTGCTTATTGCCTGCCTTTAAGTTAATTCTAAAGTTGAAAGTCAAGCAAGGTCACCTACCTGATATCAGACAATGTTCCAGGCAGGCTCATTGATTTTGGTTTATTCTATTTTTACCATGGTTTTATCATCTTCTTTTAACAGATCAGGAGAGAACACACCTCAGAAAGATTGCCCTTGAGCACATGAGTAAGTGGGGGAAGTAGAGTTGACACTCTGTCTCCCTAACTGCAAGTCACCACTCATTTTATTTTCCTCAGCAACCTCTCCACAGGTGTGTTAAAAGCTTAGGCTCGGGGAGTGGAGGTGGATCAAGCAGTTGGGCACCTGCCTCCCACATGGGAGGTCCCAGGTTCAGTTTCCGGTGCCTCCTAAAGAAGACGAGCAAGACAGTGAGCTGATGGGAAGAGCTGGCACAGCAAGCTGACGAACAAAATGTCACAACACAACAAGATGATACAACAAGATGTTGCAATGAGATGATGAGTGAAGAGACACAACAAGCAGGGAGCAGATGTGGCTCAAGCGATTGGGCGCCTCCAAAGTTTAGGCTCTGTGGGCATACCAAATGGATTTCAAGTACTGGCTTTAGCCCACATTGTCTTTAAGTCTTCATTTCCTCACCTGTAAAATAGAGGAGATAATAATTTATAGTTGCTAAAAGTCTTAAGTAAAATTATTTATGTAAGGTGCTTAGCATAGAGCCTGACACATAGAAGATGCTCAATAAATAGTTTTGTTTGTTTTGTTTTAAAAAGGGTGATTTGAAAACCCAAAAGCAAACTGTGCAGTGCTGACCCTGGAATTTGCTCAGTGAGTGTGCCTGGGAAGGGAATGGTGTGGGTGCTAGGTGTGGGTGAGGGTCAGAGAGCGCTGGCTGTCTATGAGACCAGCTGCCACAACTGTGCACGTGCTCCACGGCAGTGCTGTGACCCCACCTCTGGCTCTGACCTCAGGCACTGACCTCTGACACCATCCTCTGATCCAAGGACTTCGGTCCTCATTGTGGTAGCATAGTTCAGCATGTCTTCTTCCCTTCCTCCACAGAGCAAACTGCATTTAGCCTTGAAGTAACTTTACCTGGAACAGTGGAAAAGACCTTGACCTGACAGGGGTAGTTTCCATGAAGTGATTGGAGGCGCCTGATCCACGGCACCCTCACAGGTCACCTACGAAGTCATCAGATCAGGGATTTATTTACCTCTTGTCCAAGAAGTAACAGGGTCTCTAAACTATAAGCACACACTTTACCTCGTTAAAAAGTGTAAGCCTGGGTTCTTGTTATTTTATGAAGGAATCTTTTAATGTCTAACTTCAGATAATTAAAAAAAAATAGATTCAGTGGTATAGGTTGGTGATGCCTTTGTCACCATAATGCAAAGATGGTTCCAATGCAAAACATGCAAAGTCTATTTGAAATTTCTATCTTAAAAGTTAGAAGAAAAGAAAAGAGGGAAGGGAGGGGAGGGGAGGGTGTAGAAAGGAGGGGAAAGAAAAAAAGGAAAAAGAAAAGGGAAAGGAAAAGAAAACTGTTCCCTGGCAGACCTGGGCAATTAGAGTTGTCCCAAGCTTGCTGTAAAATAATGTTTGCAAAGAGCTCTGAGAGGAAAGTTCTCAGGGTTCAGAAGTGGGGGTTTTATTTGATCATCCCTTCAGGGGTCCTGGTGAGCTTTAAAGAAACAGCTTGTGCAGAGTCCTTTGCAGACTCACCAATTCAGGTGCCAATAAAAGTATGTCTGAATTATCTCAGTGACATTTTTATAAGGGGCATGAAAAATTATGTATTGAAAGAGCAAAATTCCACAAACCCCACAGGTCTTTCCTTCCTCCAAGAACAGTAATGAAGTGAACAGGAACATATGACAGATCAGAGCTTGAAACGTTCTTTCATGTGGGAAGTGTGGAAAGATTTATCAGCACATCCCTGGTCTTTTCCTCAGACACAATTTGATTTGACCTGGTTCATGTTCTGATTTTACAAGAGACTTTGAATTTTCAGGATTGGGGTATGATAACTAGTTGGTGGGGAAGTTTACTGGGACCACGGCCTGCTGCTGAACTCTTGAGTTACCTCAAGAGAAAGTGATGCTTCACAGGTGAGGGTCGTTTGAGCTTCTATACCCCATGGCACTAAGCAGTCCTCCCAGCATAGGTGTCAAGGCTCAAGGCCCGTTTATCCCACACTAATCCAGCCACACTGCTATTCTTTCTGTTTCTCCAATGTATCAAGGTCATTTCGCTCTGGGGTCCTTTCCGCACTCTTTTGTCTTACCCAAATGCTCTTTTTTCACTCGCATCACTTCACCTCTAAGCCCTCCCAGCTTCATAAAACTTGCTCTTCCTCACCCTTTACCAAAATTTCACTTCTTCAGTGACCATTTCCTTGTATTTCAATATATCCTAACTCCTTTGTTATTCTCTTTTGTGGTAGTCTGCACAATTTCCAACAGATCTCTCTGATAGGTCCTCTTTGAAGACTCCTCCTTGTCACAGCTAGCTCACTACAGCACAAGTCAGTCTATTTCACTTTTGACCAGATTTTATCATTACAAAGTGATTCTTGATCATAAAAAAGCCTCTGTGGCTGAATGGTATGTAAACTGAGGGTGAAGGATAAGTTAACTAATTGAAAAGGGGAATAGGTGGGTGTTAATTCCAAACATTGCTGAACACAAGCAAAGGTCCTGAGGTAGGAAAGAACTCATCATACCAGATTAACTTATCACACTAGAAGATGAGCTATAGCCTGTATCTTACATTTGGTGTATTTGCCCTCAATCCACCCAATTATTAACATCCTATATTAGTATTATATATTTGTTATCATTCAGGACATATTTGTCCTGTAAACCACAGTCCATCATCCACCACGGCATTCCCTGTGTTATATAGTCCCTTGCTTTGTACAATCCATTCAAAGTATACACTCAATGGCTCATATTCATCAGAGTTGTGCTGTCACCACCTCAGTCAGTTTTAGAATGGTTTCATTACTCCAAAAGGAAAAATCCCATACCCCCTTCTACTCCTATTGTTGTCCCTTTAGTATTGAAAAAATATCTTCTTGCCATTACTGCATAACATTACAATATTAATGGCAATGATTGTCCATAAGTTACATGGCTGTAATTTTCCAGTGTATCAGCATATTCTTAGCACTTTGTAAAAGAGCATTCTTATAGTTACACTATTAACCACAATCTTCATCCACCACCGAAATGACTTTTATACATACCCTAGATTATTCTCTAGCTTCCTTTCAAATCACATTTACTTCCACATACTACCCCTTTCAGCCACAATCATATTTATAAATCAGTAGTGTTAGTTATACTCATTAATAATGTGTTACTCTCAATTCTATTCATTTCCAGACTTTTATAATTACCTTATTAATAATGCTACATGCATTAAGCATCAGCTCCCATTCTCAAACCACCTTCTATTTCCTAGTAACCTATACTCTACAGAGTTTAAATCGATGAGTTTACTCACAAATTTACTTCATATTAGTGAGACCATACAACATCTGTCCTTTTGTGTCTGGCTTATTTCACACAACATAATATTCTCCAGGTTCATCAGCATTGCCCTATGCATCCCAATTTCATTTCTTCTTAGAGCTGAATAGTATTCCATTGTGTGTACATACCACATTTTGTTTATCCATTCATCAGTTAATGGACACTTGAGCTGGTTCATATTTTAGCAATTGTGAATAATGCTGCTATGAACATCAGTGTGCAAATGTCATTTTGTGTACTTGCTTTCAGTTCTTCTGAATATATTCCCTGTAACAGGATTGCCAGATCCTATGGCAATTTTATATTCAGCTTCTTGAGGTACTGCCAAACTGCCTTCCACAGAAGCAGCACCATTCTACATTCCCAAAAATAGATAAGGGTGTTCTGTTTCCCTACATCCTTTCCAGCACTTGTAGTTTTCTGATTTTTTTAATAGTGGATATTCCATAAGGTGTGAAATGGTTATCTCCGTGTAATTCTGATCTGCATTTCCCTAAGAGCTAGTGATGTTGAGCATTTTTTCATGTGCCTTTTGGCTATTTGTATTTCCTCTTTGGAGAAATGTCTATTCAAGTCTTTTGCCCATTTTAAAATTGGGTTCCTTGTATTTTTCTTGTTGAGTTATATGATCTCTTTATATAAGACAGATATCAAACCCTTATCAGGTAAGTGGTTTCCAAATATTTTCTCCTATTGAGCAGGCTGCCATTTTACTTTCTTGACAAAATCTTTTAAAGAACAAAAGTGCTTAATTTTGAGAAGGTCCCATTTATCTATTTTTAAATTTGTTGATCATGCTTCGGGTGTAAGGTTTAAGAAACTACCACTTACCACAAGAGCTAAATGATGTTTCCCTATATTTTCTTCTGGGAGTTATATATTTATAGCTTTTATATTTAGGTCCTTGATCCATTTTGAGTTAATTTTTGTATAAGGTGTGAGATAGGGGTCTTCTAGCTTTCTTTTGAATATAGATATCCAGTTCTCCCAGCACCATTTGTTGAATAGACTGTTCTGGCCTAGCTGGGTGGGCTTAACAGCCTTGTCAAAAATCACTTGACCATAGAAGTGAAGGTCTATTTCTGAGTTCTCAATTCGATTTCCTTAGTCAATCTGTCTATCTTTATGCCAGTATCATGCTGCTTTTACCAATGTAGCTAAGTAATATGCTTTAAAGTCAAGAAATGAGAGTCCTCCAACTTCGTTCTCTTTTTTAAGACATTTTTGGCTACTCGGGGTCCATTACCCTTCCAAATAAATTTGATAATACGCTTTTCCATTTCTGCAATAAAGGCTGTTAGGATTTTTATTGGGATTGTGTTGAATCTGTAAATCAGTTTAGGTAGAATTGACATCTTAACGATATTCCAGTCCATGAATATAGAATATCCTTCCATTTATTTAATTTTTCTTCGGTTTCTTTCAGCAATGCTTTGTAGTTTTCTGAATATAGGTCCTTTACGTCCTTGGTTAAGTTTACTCCTAAATATTTGATTCTTTTAGTCACTATTATAACTGGATTTTTTGTGTGTGTGATTTCCTCTTCAGATTGCTCATCAGTAGTGTACAGAAATGCTACTGATTTTTTGCATATTAACCATGTATCCTGCCACTTTGCTAGTTCTAGTAGCTTTGCTGCAGACTTTTCAGGATTTTCTAGACATAGGATCACATTATCAGCCAATAGCCAAAGTTTTACTCCTTCCTTTCCTATTTGAGTGCCTTTTATTTCTTTAGCCTAATTGCTCTGCTAGAACTTCTAGCAAAATATTGAGTAACAGGGGTGACAGTGGGCATCCTTGTCTTTTTCCTGATCTCAGCGGGAAAACTTTCAGACTTTCACCTATGAGTACAATGCTAGCTGTAGGTTTTTCATATATACCCTTTACCATGTTGAGAAAGCTTCCTTCTATTCCTAACTTTTGGAGTGTTTTTACCAAGTAAGGATGCTATATTTTATCAAATACCTTTTCTGAATCAATTGAAAGGATAATGTGATTTTTCTTCTTCAATTTATTAATTGAATCAATTAATAGTAGTTTATTACACTAATTGATTTTCTTGTGTTGAAAAACCCTTGCATACCTGGGATAAAACCTACTTGATCGTGGTGTATAATTCTTTTTATGTGCTTTTGGCTTTGGTCTGCAAGTATATTGTTGAGGATTTTTGCGTCTATCTTCATTAGAGATATTGGTCTTTAATTTTTTTTCATAGTATCTTTATCTGGTTTTGGTAGTAGGATGATGTTGGCTTCATAGAATGAGTTTGGTATAGTTCTTTACTGTTCTATTTTTTGGAAGAGCTTGAGCAAGATTGGTGTTAGATCATCTTTGAATGATTGGTAGAATTCACCTGTGAAGCCATCTGGTTCTGTGCTTTGCAACTTTGGGAGGTTTTTTAATTTTTTATTTATTTTATTGAAGTATATTGTTCATACATGAACATATATAAACAATAAGTGTACAGTAAAATTTTGAACTTACAAAATAAACATGCATAGCATGATATAGGGGTCCCAACATCACCCCACCACCAAAACCTTGCATTGATGTGAAACATTTGTTAAAAACTATGCAAGAGCATCATCAAAATATTACTACTAACTATAGTCTTTGGGGGGTTTTGACTGTTTCAATCTCCTTACTTGTGATTGGTTTGTTGAGGTATTCTATTTCTTTTAGGGTCAGTGTATGTTGTTCGTGTGTTTCTAGGGATTTGTCCATCTCATCTAGGTTGTCTAGTTTGTTGGCATACAGTTGTTCATAGTATCCTCTGATGATCTCTCTTATGTCTGTGGGGTCAGTGGTAATGTACTCACTATCATTTCTGATTGTATTTATTTGCAACTTCTCTCTTTTTTTCTTTGTCAGTCTAGCTAAGTGTTTGTCAAATTTGTTGATCTTCTCAAAGAACCAACTTTTGGTTTTGTTGATTCTCTCTATTGCTTTTTGGTCTCAATTTCATTTATTTCTACTCTGACCTTTACTATTTCTTTCCTTCAGCTTGGTTTGGGATTAGTTTGCTGTTCTTTTTTTCTACTTCCTCCAGATGTGCAGTTAGGTCTTTGATTTTATCTCTTCATTCTTTTTTTTTTTTAATTGATTTTTTTTAATTAGAGAAGTTGGAGTTTTACAGAAAAATCATGCATAAACTTCCTTCTTTTTTAATGTAAGTATTGAGGGCTATAAATTTCCTTCTGAGCAATGCCTTTGTGGTATCCCATAGATTTTGATATGTTGTATTCTCATTTTCATTCATCTTAAGATATATACTGAATTCTCTTGCAATTTCTTCTTTGGCCCACTGATTAAGTGTGATTTTAAATCTCCATATATTTATGAGTTTTCCCTTTTTCCATCCATTATTGATTTCCAGTATCATTCTGTTTTGATTAGAGAAAGTGTTTGGTATAATTTCAATCTTTTTAAATTTATTGAGACCTGTCTTGTGACCCAACATATCTCTATCCTGGAGAAGGATCCATGAACCCGTGAAAAGAATGTATATCCTACTGTTTGGGGGTGCAGTGCTCTGTAGATGTCTGTTAGATCTAGTTCATTTATCATATTATTCAAGCTCTCTGTTGCCTTATTTATCCTCTGTTCACATGTTCTATCCAATGATGTGAGTGGTGTATTGAAGTCTCCAACTACTATCGTGGAGATGTTTATTTCTCTCTTAGTTTTGCCAGTGTTTGCCTCATTTATCTTAGGACACCCAGGTTAAGTGCATAAATATTTATTTTAGTTACTTCTCCTTGGTGAATTGTCCCTTTCATTAATATACAATGGCCTTCTTCATCCCTTATAACAGTTTTGCATTTAAAGTATATTTTGTCTGATATTAGTATCAATATGACTGCTCTTTTTTTTTTTTTTTTTAACTATTTGCATGGAATATCTTTTTCTAACCTTTCATTTTCAACCTGGTTGTGTCCTTATGTCTGAGGTAAGTCTCTTGTAGACAGCATATAGATGACTCATATTTTTTTTATCCATTCTATCACTCTATGCCTTTTGATTGGGTATTCAAGCCATTAACATTCAATTTTATTACTGTAAAGGCAGTACTTCATCCATTTTATCCTTTGGCTTTCCATTGTCATATCTTGCTGTCATCTTTTACTCTTCCTAATAATCTTCATTTCTACACTCTTCTCCAAGTCTCTCACCTTGTTTTTTCCTTTCAGGCTGCAGCACTCCCATTAGTATCTCTTGTAATTAGGGTCTTTTGGTAAACTACTCTCTCAATATTTGTTTTTCTGTAAAGATTTTAAACTCACCGTCATTTCTGAAGGACAAATTTCCAGATTACGGAATTTTTGGCTGGCAGTTTTTCTCTTTCATTACCTTAAATATTTCATACCACTGTCTTTTCACCTCCATGGTTTCTGATGAGAGGTCGGCACTTAATCTTATTGAAGTTCCCTTTGTATGTGATGTTTTACTTTTCTATTGCTGCTTTCATAATCCTTTTTATCTCTGATATTTGTTATTCTGAATAGTAGGTGTCTCAGAGTAGGTCTATTTGGATTTATTCTGTTTGGGGTGTGGTCTTTCTCGGATATTGATATTTATGTCTTTCATAAGGGTTGGGATGCTTTCAGTTATTATTTCCTCAGATATTCTTTCTGCCCTTTTTCCCTTCCTTTCCCCTTCTGGGACACCAATAACGTATATGTTTTTGTGTTTCACATTGTCATTCAAATCCCTGAGACCCTGTTCCATATTTTCCATTCTTTTTTCTTTCTGTTCTCCTATCTTTTCAAGTTCAGATGTTCTGTCCTCAGTATCATTAATTCTGTCTTCCATCACTTCAAATCAGCTGTTATGTGCCTCTAATATATATTTTTAGGAGGTATCGGGACTTGAACCCAGGACCTCATACATGGGAAGCAGGCACTCAACTGCTGAGCTACACCCTCTCCCCTCTGTATTTTTAATCTCATGCATTGTGTCTTTCATTCCTATAAGCTGTTATTTTCCTTTGCATGTTTTCAAATTGTTCATTAGGCTCACCCAGTGTCTTCTTAATATCCTTTATCTCTCTAGCCAAATTTTCCTTCAAGTTTTTGAATTGATTTAGAAGATTTATGTGATTAACATTGATAGTTGTCTTAAATCCTGTATCTCATTAGGATATTTGGTTTGTTCCTTTGGTCTGGCCATCTCTCCTTGTTTCCTAGTATGGCTTGTAATTCTTTTGCTGATGTCTAAGTATCTGAATATGTAAGTAATTTACTCTGATGGTCAATTTCTCTCTCTTCTGTGATTTTTGGTTCAACTTATTCTGACTTTTTAAAATTGCCCAGCTTAAGTTATCAGTATTGGGTCAGGGACTCACTAATGGGTGCTGATTTTTTCCCAGGAGTTCGGGTCATTACGATACATCTGAAAATGGGGTTGGGGTGGAAAGGGAGAGTGACTAGTTCTTTAACCCTGGAGAGTTGAGGAAAATGCCTGCCTTCACTTAAATTTTCATTTGAATTCTGTGATCTGGTTTTTATTTTGAAGTTTATAAAAAGCAAACCCACTACAATGGC
>JAQZBX010099446.1:0-11473 GCA_029593785.1 Cabassous unicinctus
GACATTATTTTTGTACTAGCTTATTTTGGGTCCCTTATTTTTCCAAAAAAAAAAAAAAATTACTTAAAAAATTTAACTTAGTTTACTCACTAAAACCCACCTCAAAACCTGCATAGAGAAGCCTGCAGGTTAATTGCTTGATGAACACAGGTAGCCTGAGAAGCTCCTCAATGGCCCAAGAAGGAAAACTGTTTTTCTTTAGCTTTGTTTGACTTCTTGCTTGTGTTTGTTTTTTTTGTTTGTTTGTTTCTTGCTTTTCTTTCCTCTTTCCTCCTCCCCCTTTTTAAAAATTAGGTTCTGCCAGCTTGTTTCTTCTTTGCTGTGCCTTCTTCCTTGATTTCCCATTTTCTGTGTATGCTGGTTTTGTATATCAATGCTATCTCTTTTCCGTCCTTCATCTTTCTATCTTCTGCTTTCTGTTGTGGTTCTTACATTCCACCTTTCCTTATTTAGTCCTCAACTTTTCTGGTTTCAATTTCTAACTTGTCTATTCTGTTTTATTTTTTTATTAACTTTTTTCTTCCTGTCCTTTCTTTACTCTTTCTCCCTCTCCTCATCATTGTGGCTTTTTAAATCATTCTATATATTTTTATCTATTTGGTTTCCAATTTCATTTTAGGTACTCCTATTACTCTACACTGCTTACACGAGTTAAATATTCATTTTACTAGTCTTATGTGGCCCATCTTCTACTTTTATTATTATTATTACTATTATCCTTTTTCTTTTCTTACCTCTTTCATTTTCTCAGGCCTGAAACTTTTTCCTTCAAGGGAACATAGAAAAAAGCAAGGAAATAGAACAAGAGGAACAAAGTATCAAAGAGAAAACTTAACACACACACAAAGCCCGCAGCTAAATAAAACACTAGAGCAAAGAGTGATGCTAATCAACTGAATAAACCCATCAAGATAAAAAGATGACCAGAAGGCAACAAAAAATTACAAACCATACTAAGAAACAGAAAGACATGGACCAGTCCAATGAACAAACTAAAACCCAGGAAGAGATGCAGAACTTTGAACAACTACTCAAAGCTGTCCAAACAAATATCATGGACCAACTTAATGAAGTGAAGGAAGAGATTAAGGATGTTAAGAAGACACTGGGAGAACACACTGAGGAAATTGTAAACGTATATAAAAAGATAACGGATATGATGGTGAAATCAGAAAGACACTGGAATCACATAATAGGAGATTTGAATAGGCAGAAGAAAGAATCAGTGATGTGGAAAATGGTACATCTGAAATCAAACAGATAGTAGAACAGATAGATAAAAAGAAAAAAATCCAGCAGGTACTTAGGAATTTAAACGGCAACACAAAATGCACAAACAGGCATTTAAACGTCCCAGAGGGAGAAGAGAAGGGAAACAGAAGAAGTGCTGTAGGAAATAATAACTAAAAACTTCCCACTCCTGTTGGGGGAGATGGATGTACATGTCCAAGAAGCACAGTGTAACCCAAACAGTATAAATCCCAACAGGACTACTCCAACGCATATACTTGTCAAAGTGTCCAATGCTCAAGACAAAGAGAAAATAGTCAAGGCAGCAAGAGAAAAGAGAAACATCACATAAAAGGGAAGCTTAATAAGATTAAGTGCTAATTTCTCATCTGAAACCATGGAGGCAAGAAGGCAGTGGTATGACATAGTCAAGGTACACAAAGAAGAAAACTTCCAGCCAAGAATTCTCTATCCAGCAAAGCTGACATTCAAAAATGATGGAGAATTCAAAATATTTACAGAGAAACAGAAATTAAGAGAGTATGCCAATAAGAAACCTGACCTTTAAGAAATAATAAAGGAAGTTCTGCAGGTTGAAAGGAAAAAACTGGAGATAGTTGGAGAAGAGTGTAAGAAAAACTAAAAAGACAAAAAGAGAAATAAAAACAGCATATGACATGCATAAACACAAAGAAAATATGCTTGATGTAAGAAATTCCTTGAGAGTAATAGCACTAAATGTTAATGGATTGAACTCAACGATCAAGAGACACAGATTGGCAGAATGGATAAGAAAATATGACCCATCTAGATGTTGTCTACAAAATCCCACCTTAGACTCAGGGATTCAAGGAGACTGAAAATGAATGACTGGAAACCAATTTTACAAGCAATCAATAACCAAAAAGGGCAAGAGTAGATATACAAATATTGGACAATGTAGACTTTAAATGCATAACTATTGTAATAAACAAAGATGGACACTATTCATTAGTAAAAAAAGGGTAATCTTTCAAGAAGTAAGAACAATCATAAACATTTATGCACCAAATCAGGGTGCTTCAAAATACATTAGGCAAACACTGGAAAGAAAAAGTGGAGACATAGATGCCTCTAGAATTATAGTGGAGGAATTTAGTATACCATTATCACCATTAGACAGAACATCTCAACAGAAAATCAATAAAGAAACAAAGACTCTGAATGTTACATTAGAAGATCTGGATCTAATAGACATATACAGAACATTACACCCAAATACAGTGGGATATACATTTTTCTCTAGAGCACATGTATCATACTCCAAGATAGACCACATGCTAGGCCACAGAACTGCTCTCAATTAATTAAAAAAGATTGAGATTATACAAAATAATTTCATTGACCACAATGGAATGAAGTTGGAAATTACTAATGACCAGAGAACCATATTAGGCACAAAGATATGTAAGTTAAACAATTCACTCTTAGACAAACAGTGGGTTAAGGAGGAAATCTCAAAAGAAATCAGTAGCTACCTTGAAATGAATAAAAATGACAACACAACATATCAAATCCTGTAGGATGCAGCCAAAGCTGTACTGAGAGGGAAATTAATAGCCATAAATGTATCTATCAAAAAAGAAGAAAGAGCTAAAATTGAAGACCTAATTGCACACCTGGAAGAATTGGAAAACAACAACAAACTAACCCCAATAGAAGTAGAAAGAAGGGAATAACAAAGATTAGAGCAGAACTAGATGAAGTAGAAAATAAGAAAGCACTAGAAAAAATAAACAAAACCAAAAGCTGGTTCTTTGAGAAGATCAATAAAATTGACAAGCCCTTAGCCAGGCTAACAAAGAAAAAGAGAGAGCAGATGCAAATAAACAAAACAAGGAATGAGGAAGGGGATATCACCACTGACCGCACAGAAATAAAGAGTATCATAAGAGGATATTTTGAAAAATTATATGCCAAGAAGAATGATAATTTAGAGGAAATGGGCAAATTCCTAGAAACTCACAAGAGCCTACATTGACAAAAGAAGAAATTGATGGACTCAACAGTCCAATTACAAGTAAAGAGATAGACTCAGTCATCAAAAACCTCCCAACTAAGAATAGCCCAAGACCAGATAGCTTCACAGATGAATTCTACCAAACATTCTGGAAAGAGCTAATACCAATCCTACTTTAGCTCTTCCAAAAATTTAAAGTATAAGGAACTAACTCATTCTATGATGCCAACATTACCCTAATACCAAAGCCAAACAAAGATGCAAAAAGAAAGGAAAATTACAGAGCAATCTCTCTAATGAACCTAGATGCTAAAATCCTCAACAAAATATATGCTAATCACATTCAACAACATATCAAATGAATTATATTCCATGACCAAGCGGGTTTCATCCCAGGTATGCAAGGATGGTTCAACATAAAATCAATCAATGTAATACACCACATAAACAGATTGAAAGAAAAAAAATCACATGATCATCTCTATAGATGCAGAAAAAGCATTTGACAAAATTCGGCACTCTTTCCTGATAAAAACACACCAAAAGATAGGAATAGAAGGAAACTTTCTGAACATAATAAAAGGTATATATGAAAAACCCACAGCTAACATCATCTTCAATGGTGAAATCCTAAATGCTTACCCTCTAAGATCAGGAACAAGACAAGGATGCCCACTATCACTGCTCCCATTTAAAATTGCCTTAGAAGTACTTGCTCAAGGACTGAGGCAAGAAAAAGATATAAAAGGCATCCAAATTGGAAAGGAAGAAGTAAAAATTTCATTTTTGCACACGACATGATTCTATATATAGAAAGCCCTGAGAAATCTGCAACAAAGCTTCTAGAACTTATAAATGAGTTCAGTAAAGTCGCAGGCTATAAGCTCAATGTGCAAAAATCATTAGCATTTCTGTACACCTATAATGAGCAATCTGAAAAGGAAATTAAGCAAAAAATACCATTTACAATAGTAACTACAAGAATCAAATACCTAGGAATAAATTTAACTAAAGATGTAAAGAACTTCTGTACAAAAAAACTGCAGAACTCTGTTATAGGAAATCAAAGAAGACTTAAATAAATGGAAAAATATTCCCTGTTCATGGATAGGAAGAGTAAACATCATTAGGATGTCTATTCTCCCCAAACTAATCTACAGATTTAATGCAATCCCCTGTGAAAATCAACACAATATTTTTTAATGTATTGGAAAAACTAACTACAAAATTTTAATTGAAGGGTAAGAGACCCCAAATCTCCAAGGACATATTGAAAAAGAAAAATGAAATTGGAGGTATCACACTACCTAACTTCAAAACATACTACAAAGCTACAGTGGTTAAAACTACACTTTTATCAACTTTTCTATGATCTGTGTTGACCTTGCTTTCCTTTATGTAAAATTCTATGATTTAGAAAATATATCCTTTTGGTTTTTCTTTGCAATGATAGTTAATAGTTTCTCTAATTTTTCAGACAGTAATAAGTTCAGCAATTGCTTATCTTTTAAATAAATTCAGACTTTTCTGTCCTCCTTTAACATATTATAAAATGCATTTATGATATAATTAAATAAATATCATATAACCTTTGTGAATGTTAATCCAGTAGAATATTTAAATTTTTCCTCTATATTCCCTGTTTATATCATTGCTTGCCGTATTTTATGGAAGATGTAGTCTGAGATATTTTAAAGAAAAAATTATTTTGCTCATGGTGGTATGTCAAAATTCAATGTATGGTAAAAGTTGAACTACTTTAAAATGGAATTAAACATGAAAAAATATGAACAATTATCTTTGTTTGTAAATGATTTATGTTGTACAATAGCAAAATAAAGATTATATTTAAAGATCACCTAATGAATGCCATGCAATATACAAAGGCTTTGGCTATATAATTAACATAATTTATTTACTTTCACAGGATAACACTCTGATAGTGCAATATTTGAAATGTTATCTCAGATAATGGAAAGTTATTCTTCTCCTTGTTCAGGCAAAGACTTGAGAATCATCCTTAATTTTCTGTCTCACACCTCACATTTGTCCATCAGTATGTCCTATTGATTCTCTCTGCAGAATATATTTGGAGTGTGACTATTTCTCAACACCTCCTCTGCAACATTCCTCATCCAAAGAATCATCATCTCTATTCTTAAATTATAGCCACAACCTTCTAGATTGTCTCCCTCCATATTGATTTACACCCATTTAAAATTATTTCAATATATGGGCCAGTTCTACTCTAAAAGCATACGTCGTATCATGTCACTTTTTTTCACAAAACCTGTAAGACTTCCAATCACATTAAGAGTAAAAATCAAAAATTTTCCAGGGCTTACAGGTCCAACATGATTTTACCCCTACTCCTTACTTTTATGAAATCATCCTTTATCATTGTATCTATCACACTCATTTTAAGAATGCCCTACTCAAGTTAGAACTGATGCTGCCAGGAGTATTTGCACTTATTTCTTCTTCCTGAAATTCACTTTCTCCAGATAACTGCATGGGTCTTTTATCATTGTCTTGCTCATAAGACTATCCCATGCCACCCTATTTAAAATCACACAGGACTCACCCTCATCAGCACTTGTTGAAGAACATGCTGAGAGTCAGAGCACAAAGGGTTAAACATTCAAGAAGCATGCTTGCTGGCAGAGACATGTTAGTAAATGTCTCCAAGGTCTCTGCCTACTGCAGATGTCAATAGGAGGAAGCAGAGTGGGATGAACCCACCACTAAGAAGTTACTGTATAAATTCCTAAAAACTATCTAGTAATACAGGAACAGGTAGCGCTCTCATGCACCAAGCTGAGATATTAGATAGACTAAGGCATTTAGGGCTAGAAACAATGTTTATCCTTATGCCCCTTGGTAGACTGCCAGAGAAGGCAGTGTTTTGCTGTAGTAAGAGAAACATAGTGGGGGAGCAAGGATGGGGGGAAGAATTTATTCATTGCTCTAAGCAAAATAAAAGAAAGGGTCACAGTGAGCTCTGGGCTGTTTTTTGCCTGAGTGAGCTCCACCCCTCTGCTTCACATGCATCAACTTGTCTGACTCTTCCTTTGCACCGCACCCTGACAACAACATATGGTGCCCAACGTGGGGCCCGAGCCAGGATTCTAGGTGAGTTAACTGAACAGGTGTCTAAGTGCTGCGTGGTTGGTATGCAGAGCCGGTGGGAGAAGCAGAGATCATGGGTAATTCCCCGTCTCAGATTGATGAGTATGCAGAGATTTTGAAATCTCTTCTTCATAGTTCAGGGGTGAGGACTAAGGAACATACCATACGAGAGCTGTTACGTTTGATACAGTGGCATTGTCAGTGGTTTTCTCCTTCAAAATGAAACCAATTAAATCCTAAAGTCTGGCAGAATGTGGGGAAGGCTCTTAGATAAGCTCATCAATGTGGATAACTTGTTTCGGCTGATGTATGGGCTGCTTATCAGCAAATTACCTTGGCTATACGACCTTTTCAGAGCGATGAAGATTTACCGCAGGATGCTGGCACTCTCAAAATTGATTTGTCTACTTCTCCAATCCCTGTAGACTCTCCAGAGCATTCTTCTCTGGAGATACTTTCCGAGGAGGCTGAAGAGTGGCCTGCACCACCACCTCCTGAATATCCTCCCTTAGCCCCCTTTTTGTCACCTCCTGAAGAGGTTAAGAATAGTGGAGACTCCTCCATAATTTTGGAAATGAAAAAATTTCAGCTAGGTTGGACAGTTTATTTCAAGCTCAATGTAAGGTTAATGCCTTTCCTGTCTTCTCTAATGTTCCTCCTCCCAAGGACACTTCCCCTGCTGACTTACAGTATAAGACACACCGTAATTGTTTTAAATTTCCTGTTGATGCATATTTGAATGAGACTCCGGTATTCCCTTCTAGTAATGTTTCCCCTTATGCCTTGTTGTTTCCGATTACTAGACAACCTTTCCCTCCAGATCCTCAATATCCTCAAGGTGGTATTAATGTTAACCATGAACCTATTGAATTTCAATTTTATAAAATTCTTAAAACTTCCATATCAAATTATGGTCCAAATTCACCTTATGTGCAGGGTCTTTTGGGTTCATATGCTAATGAAAATTTGCTAATCCCCAATGATTGGGAAACTTTGGCTAGAACTGTATTAGAAGCTGGTCAATATTTACAGTTTAAATCTTGGTGGAGGGATGAGGCAGAATGGATAGCCCATGCCAATGCAGCACAGAATCCGCCTAGAGCTACTTTTGATGAACTTACTGGGACCAGTACGGCTGCTCCTTTGCATGCTCAAGCCCAACTGGGAAATTCTGCTCTAGATCAAATAAAAGATATTTGCTTACAGGCTTGGTCTAAAGTATCTTCCTCTGGTGAAGTTGATAAGGCTTTTACAAAAATAATTCAAGGCACACATGAACCATATACTGATTTTTTGGCTCGTCTTCAGGATACTATTCGCAAGGTGGTTGTTCATGCGGAAGCTCAGTCTGTTTTGCTGCTTATGTTGAGATTTGAGAATGCTAATGCTGACTGTCAAAAGACCTTATTGCCAATAAAACAGAAGGGAGGTACCATTGAAGACTACATACGTGTTATGCTGTGATGTGGGATCTGGTACCTTTAATGCCAATTTATTAGCTTCAGCTTTTTTGCAAATGACTCAAGCTAGACAACCCGCTGTTAAATGTTATAAATGCGGGAAGACAGGTCATTATCAGTGGCATTGCCATTAGCAAATGAAAAGTACTCCTATGAAAACTAAAGATCAATTTTCCGCTACCTCACCAGAGATATGTAGGCATTGTGGCAAGGGTAGGCATTGGAGCAGTGAGTGCCGTTCCCTTAAAGATATATTTGGTAATATTATTTCTGAGAGAAATTCGGGAAATGGAATGACAGGCCCTGCCCGGGGCCCGAGACCAAAAACGGGCACTTTCCGACCCGTGCTTCACCAATATCCAGTCAGCTCCAGTCAGGAACACAGGCACTCAATTCCCGAGAGGAGGAATAAAAGTGCAAGATTTATTTCATCATACACAGGATAGTGCTGCATTGGATATACCTAACCCCTATAAATTTACTATGCTTCCATCACAAGGCATTGTTCAAATTCCTACAAATATCTATGGCCCTTTGCCATCAGGGACTGTGGGGTTGGTTATTGGGCGGAGTAGTTTGACTATAAAAGGGGTGCAAGTACATTTGGGAATTATTGATGCTGATTATGAAGGTCAAATTTATATTATGATGTCTGTGTCTCAACCTTATACTTTTGCGCCCGGGGAGCACATAGCTCAGATATTACTTTTACCCTATCAGCAGGGTAAGGCTTTATCAGAAAAAACAACAGGTGGCTTTGGAAGCACCAACCATCAAGTTTTTGGCAAACTTTCATTAGACAGGATCGTCCCACTATTCAGGCTGTTTTTGAAGATGGTATTACTATTTCTGGATTAGTGGACACAGGAGCTGATGTTTCCATCATTGCTGCTGCACAATGGCCAGCAGAATGGCCACAGAATACTGTGAAAGCAACTTTTGTAGGACTTGGCACATTAAATGAGATTGGCCAAGCTCCTGCTCCTATTTGGTGTCATGGCCCTGATGGACAAGAGGCGAAAATACAACCCTATACCGCTCCCATTTCACTTACCCTCTGGGGACGTGATTTATTACAGCAATGGGGAGCTACTTTAACTATTCCAACTATTTCCACTCCCACTAAGCAAATGCTGTTAAACATGGGATTTAACCCCCTTTTAGAGACAAAGAATGACAACAAAGCAATCCAAAGACAGCCTGGTGATCGTAGGGGACTGGGCTATATAAGCTTACAGGATTTAGAATGAGGGCCACTGTTGGTCATTATGCTCTGCCATTAAAATGGAAAACTGACAAACCAATATGGGTAGAACAGTGGCCCTTAACTAAAGAAAATATGGAAGCATTACATTAACTCGTTGCAGAGCAGCTACAGTTAGGGCATATTGAACATACTACCAGTCCTTGGAATTCTCCAGATTTGTCATAAAGAAAAAATCAGGGAAATGGAGAATGCTTACTGATTTAAGAAAAATCAATGAAATAATTCAGCCTATGGGCGCACTTCAGTCAGGATTACCTAACCCCACGTTAATACCTAAAAATTGGCCCTTAATAGTTATCGATTTAAAAGACTGTTTTTACACCATCCATTTGCAGCCATCCAATTGTGAAAAATTTGCATTTACTGTACCTGAATTTAATAATGCATCTCCTACTCAGTGGTATCAATGGAAGGTATTGCCACAGGGTATGTTAAATAGTCCCACCTTATGTCAACATTTTGTACAGCAACTGCGTGATAAACTTAAAAAGAAATATCCATCGTTAATATGTTATTATATGGATGATATTTTGCTAGCACATAAAAATGAGGAACAATTATAGCTAATTTTTAGGGATATACAAAAATTTTGTAAAGCATATGGCCTTGTTATTGCCACTGAGAAAATGCAATTTTCTATTCCCTGGAAGTATTTGGGTTTTCGATTAGATGAACAAACTATTCGACCACAAAAGGTAGAAATTAGAAAGGATACTTTACAAACTTTAAATGACTTTCAAAAATTGTTAGGACATATTAATTGGCTTCGGCCTAGCTGTGGTGTTCCTAATTATATGCTTCAACATTTATTTAAAACAGTAGAGGGTGACTCTCAATTAAATAGTCATCGTACTTTAACTCCTGAAGCTTTGCAGGAGTTGAATATAACTGAAAATATCATTCAAGAAGCACAATTGCAACGTATTGATTCTTTTGAGCAGTTGTGATTATTAGTTATTCATACTCTTTATTCCCCCACCAGAATTTTATCACAGGCTAATCATATTATTGAATGGATTTTTTAACCTAATAAACAGTCAAAATTATTGGAAACTTATGTAAATAAAATGGCACAAATCATAATAAAATGCCGTTTACACTTGCGACAACTATGTGGAATGGAACCGCAAGAAATAATTTTGCCTCTTATAAAAAAAGAGATAGATTAAGCTATTTTGTTAAATAAGTCTTGGCAGATAGCTACCAGTGACTATTTTGGTATATTAGATAATCATTTTCCTAAAATTAAACTTTTCCAATTTCTGAAATTACAAAATTGGATATTACCAAAAAAGGTTGTCGATTCCCCAATTCCAGAAGGGCAAACATATTTTACTGATGCCAATAAATTTGGGGTAGTTGGTTATTGGTCCCCACAATCTGCTAAGACTGTTCAGAGCCTATTTACATCAGTACAAAAGGCAGAATTCTTTGCAATCGTATTGTTATTAACTGATCAGCAAATTGCTCTTAATATTGTCACAGATTCACAATATTGTTATGCTGTAGTAAAATATATAGAAACTGTTCATATTCCTTTATCAGATTCAGAATTGCATACCTTATTTCATCAGCTGCAAAACTTAATTTGGCAAAGACAGTATCCTCTCTTTATCACTCACATATGTGCGCACACTACGTTACCTGGCCCTCTTACTGCAGGTAATCGATGCATTGATTCCCTCATTGGAACTGTTCAATCTGCACAATTGGAACATAATCAATTTCACACCAATGTGAGATGCTTGAAGCATTACCATTCTATTACTTGGGCGCAAGCTCAAATGATTGTTCGAAATTGCGCCCAATGTCAAGCCATTCATGCTCCTTCCTTGCCTCCTGGTGTAAACCCTTGTGGAGATACTATTAATCATATTTGGCAAATAGATGTTACTATTTTTCCTCAATTTGGTAAATTAAAACATATTCATCATTCTGGAGATACTTATTCTTCTCTATCTTGGACTACAGCCCTCCCTACTGAAAAGGGTGATAGTGTTATTACTCATTTACTGGAAGCCTTTGTTCACATGGGAGTTCCAAAAATCATCAAAACAGATAATGCTCCTGCACATGTTTCTCTTAAATGTAGAACCTTCTTTCAAAGATAAAATATTGCTCATGTAACAGGTATTCCTTATAATAGCATGGGTCAAGCTATTATTGAATGTAAAAATAGAACTCTGAAGGCTATGCTTGAAAAACAGTGAGGAGGAGAATATGTGGATACCCCCAAGCGAAGACTTATGAAAACTTTATATACACTCAATTTTCTAAATGAGGATGCAAATGGTTGTACCCCTATGGGCAAACACTGGCTTGGGGAAAAATTACAACCATTAGAACAGCCTATTTTGTACTTAAATTTAGAAACTAATCAATGGGAAC
>JAQZBX010099447.1:0-11472 GCA_029593785.1 Cabassous unicinctus
TTTATTTATTTCTCCCCACCTCCTCATTGTTTGCATTTGCTGTGTCTGTTCGTTGTGTGAGCCTCTTCCTTTAAGAGGTACTGGGAAGCAAACCCAGGACCTCCTGTGTGAGAGGGAGGTGCCTAATTACTCAAGTCCATTTTTTAATCAGAGAGTTTGTCTTTTTATTGTTGAGTTGTATGATCTCTTTATATACCATAGATATTAAACCCTTATCGGATATGTTATTGCCAAATATTTTCTCCCATTGAGTCGGCTGCTTTTTCACCCTTTTTACAAAGTCCTTTGAGGTGCCAAAGTGTTGAATTTTGAGGAGGTCCCATTTATCTATTTTTTCTTTTGTTGCTCATGCTTTGGGGGTAAGGTTTAAGAAACTACCACCTACCACAAGATCTTGAAGATGTTTTCCTACATTTTCTTCTAGGAGTTTTATGGTTGTTGCTTTTATATTTAGGTCCTTGATCCATTTTGAATTAATTTTTGTATAACGTGTGAGATAGGGGTCCTCTTTCTCTCTTTTGGATATGGCTATCTAGTTCTCCCAGCACCATTTGTTGCCCAGCTGGGAGGTCTTGACAACCTTGTCAAAAATCACTTGACTGGTGTGAGGGTCTATTTCTGAGTTCTTGATTTGGTTCCATTGATCAATCTGTCTTTATGCCAGTACCATGCTGTTTTTACCACTGGAGCTAAGTAATGTGCTTGAAAGTCCGCAAGTCAGAGCCTTCCAACTTCATTCTTCTTTTTTTAAGATCCGTTTGGCTATTCGGGACCCCTTACCCTTCCAAATAAATTTTATAATTGGTTTTTCCATTACTGCAAAAAAAAAAAAAGGTGGGATTTTTATGGGATTGCGTTGAATTTGTAGATTAGTTTAGGTAGAACTGACATCTTAGTATGTTTAGTCTTCCAATCCATGAACACAGACTGTCTTTCCATTTATTTACGTCTTCTTCGGTTTCTTTGAGCAATGTTTTGTAGTTTTCTGAATACATTCCTTTATGTCCTCGGTTAAGTTTATTCCTAAATATTTGATATTTTTAGTTGCTATTATAAGTGGATTTTTTCTGATTTCCTTCTGAGATTGCACATCAGTAGTGTATCAAAAAGGGACTGATTTTTGCATATTAATTGTGTATCCTGCTTCTTTGCTGAACTCATCTATTAATTCTAGTAGCTTTGTTGTAGATTTTTCAGGATTTTCTAGATATAGGATCATATCATCAATAAGTAATGAAAGTTTTACTTCTTCCTTTCCTATTTGGGTGCCTTTTATTTCTTTAGCCCAATTGCTCTAGCTAGAACTTCTAGAACAGTATTGAATAACATTGGTGACTGTGGGCATCCTTGTCTTGATCCTGATCTCAGCAGAAAAACTTTCAGACTTTCACCATTGAGTACAATGCTAGCTGTAGGTTTTTCATATATGTGCTTTAGTATATTGAGAAAGCTTTCTTCTATTCTTATCTTTTGGAGTATTTTTTATTTTTTATCAAGAAAGGATGCTGTATTTTGTCAAGCACCTTTTCTGCATCAATTGAAATCATCATGTGATTTTTCTTCTTCAAATTATTAATGTGGTTTATTGTACTAAGTGATTTTCTTGTGCTGAACCACCCTTGCATATCTGGGGTAAAACTTGATTGTGGTGTATAGTTCTTTTAATGTGCTTTTGGATTGGGTTTGCAAGTATTTTGTTGACGATTTTTGCATCTATATTCATTAGAAATATTGGTCTGTAATTTTCTTTTTTTGTAGTATCTTTATCTCATTTTGGTATTAGGCTGATGTTAGCTTCATAGAATGAGTTTGGTAGCATTCTTTCCTGATCAAGTTTTTGGAAGAGCTTGAGGAAGATTGGTATTAGATCATCTTTGAATGATTGGTAGAGTTCACTTGTGAAGCCATCTGGTCCCTGGCTTTTTGTCTTTGAGAGGTTTTTGATGACTGTTTCAATCTCTTCAGTTGTGATTGGTTTGTTGAGCTCTATTTCTTCTAGGGTCAGTGTAGGTGGTTCACGTGTTTCTAAGAATTTGGCCATCTAATCTACATATTCTAGTTTTTTGGCATACAGTTATTTATGGTGTCCTCTTATGAGCTCTCTTATTTCTGTGGGATCAGTGGTAATATCTTTCCTCTCATGTCTCTTCTTTTTTTTTTTTCCTTAAGGAGGTACTAGGCAGTGAATCAGGACTTCACATAGGAAGCAGGTACTCAACTACTTGAGATACATCCACTCCTTCTCATTTCTGATTTTGCGTCTCCTCTTTTTTTCTTTGTCAGTCCAGCTAAGGGTTTGTTGATTTTGTTGATCTTCTCAAAGAACCAACTTTTGGTTTTGTTGATTCTCTTTTTTTTTTTTGTTCTCAATTTCATTTATTTCTGCTCTGATCTTTACTATTTCTTTCCTTCAGCTTAGTTTGGAATTAGTTTGTTGTTCCTTTTCTAGTTCCCCTAGGTGTGCAGTTAGATCTTCAATTTTACCTCTTTCTTCTTTTTTAATGTAAACATTGAGGAAATTTCCCTCAGCACTGCCTTTGTGGTCCTGTAGGTTTTGATATGTTGTATTCTCATTTGCCTTCATCTCAGGATATTTGCTGAATTCTCTTGCAATTTCTTCTTTGTCCCACTGATTATTTAGAGTATGTTGTTTAATCTCCATATATTGATGAATTTTCCCTTTTTCTGTCCATTATTGATTGCCAGCTTCATTCCATTATAATCAGAGAAAGTGTTTTGTATAATTTTAATCTTTTAAAATTTATTGAGACCTGTCTTGTGACCCAGCATATGGTCCATCATGGGGAAGGATCCATGAGCACTTTAAAAGAATGTATATCCTGCTGTTTTGGGGTGAATGCCCTATAGATGTCTGTTAGGCCTAGTTCATTTATCATATTATTCAAGCTCTCTGTTTCTTTATCCTATGTCTAGATGTTCTATCCAATACTAAGAGTGGTGTATTGAAGTCTCCAACTATTTTATAGAGGCCTCTATTTCTTCCTTCAGTTTTGCCAGTGTTTATCTCATGTATCTTGGGGCACTCAGGTTAGAAGCATAAATATTTAGTATGGTTATTTCTTCTTGGTGAATTTCCCCTTTTATTAATATATAATGACCTTTTTCATCCCTTATAACAGTTTTGCATTTAAAATCTATCTTGTCCAATATTATTATCACCACTCCAGCTCCTTTTTGTTACTATTTGCATGGAATATCTTTTTCCAACCTTTCACTTTTAACCTAGTTGTGTTCTTACATCTGAAGTGAGTCTCTTGTAGACAACATATAGATGCTCGTATTTTTTATCCATTCTATCAGTTTGTCTTTTGATTAAGTGTTCAAGCCATTAACATTCAATGTTATTACTGTAAAGGTATGGCTTCATCCATTTTTTCCTTTGTCATAGTTTACTATTGTCTGTCTTTTTACCCTTTAATTTACCCTTCCTAATAATCTTCATTTTTTTCTCCAAGTCTTTCGACCTTGTTTTTTCCTTTCAGGCTGCAGCACCCCTTTAGTATCTCTTGTAATTCTGGTCTTTTGGTAACATATTCTATCAGTTTTTGTTTGTCTGTGAATACTTTGAACTCACCCTCATTTTTTTTTTCTCCCTCATTTTTGAAGGACAGTTTTGCCAGATACAGAATTCTTGGCTGGCAGTTTTTCTCTTTCAGTACCTTAAATACATCATACCTCTTTCTCTTCACCTTCATGGTTTCTGATGAGAGGTCAACACTTAATCTTATCAAGGTTCCCTTGTTTGTGATGGTTTGCTTTTCTCTTGCTTATTTCAAAATCCTCTCTATATCTCTGATATTTGTCATTCTTAATAGTAGGTGTCTTGGGGTAGGTCTGTTCGGATTTATTTATTCTGTTTCGAGTGTGTTGTTCTTGAATATTGATATTTATGTCTTTCAAAAGAGTTGGGGAGTTTTCAGTCATTATTTCCTCAAATATTCTTTCTGCCCCTTTTCTATTCTCTTCTCCTTGTGGGACACCAATAATGCATTTGTTTGTATGTTTTGCATTGTCATTCAATTCCCTGAGACCCTGTTCCGTTTTTTCCATTCTCTTCTCTTTCTGTTTTCCTGTCTTTTTCAGTTTAGATGTTCTCTCTTAGAAACCACTAATTCTGTCTTCAAGCAATTCATATCTGCTCTTATGTGCCTCTAATGTATTTTTTTTAAAGATTTATTATTTATTTATTTTGTTTATTTATTCCCCCCTTTGCCACTTGCACTCACTCTCTTCTCTCTGTGTCCATTTGCTGTGCATTCTTCTTTGACTGCTTGTCTCCCTTTGTTGTGTCATCTTGCTGTGCTATCCGCGGGTGTGGGCCGTCAGCTCTCTGCAGGCATGAGCCATCAGCTCTCCGTGAATGCGGGCCAGCTTGCCTTCACCAGGAGGCCCTGGGAATCGAACCTGGGGCCTTCCATATGGTAGACGGGAGCCCAATAGATTGAGCTACATCTGCTTCCCCCTCTAATGTATTTTTAATCTCATCCATCATGTCTGTCATTCCTGTAAGGTCAGTTACTTTCCTTTGCAGGCTTTCAAATTGTTCTTTATGCTTACAAAGTATCATCTTAATCTCCTTTACCTCTATAGTTATATTTTCTTTCAATTCTTTGAATGACTTAGGAGAGTTTTGTGATTGTCATTGATTAATTTTCTTAAATCCTGAATCTCTTCAGGATATTTGGTTTGTTCCTTTGGTTGGGCCATCTCTTCCTTTTTCCTAGTATGGCTCGTAATTTTTTGCTGATGTCTAGGCATCTGAATATGTTGGTGAATTTACTCTGATAGCCAATTTCTCTCTCGCCTTTTTTCCCCCCACAGCTCTTCTTTGATATTTGGTCCAACTTACTCTAAGTCTTTAAAATTGTCTATTTTAAGTTAACAGAACAGTCTAGGGCTTCACTAATGTAGCACAGATTTTCTCCCAGAAGTTAGGGTATAGAAAGACCCAAAAGCAGTTTTTGTCTGTTCCATTTCCAGACCTGCCAGCAGATGGCACTCATTGGTGCACTTTTCCATGGAGGTATTTCAGTCTCTGATTTCCTGTGTTTTGGTCTGGCCAGAGCCAAGATTCGATGTGGGCTCTTCTGGCTGAATTCCCTGAAGAGAAATCCTTCCAACTCCCCCTCCCTTTCCCACTTGTAACAGCTGACAGGGAGGAAGAGGTCTGTTCCCCTCCCAGTTGGCTGAAATGAGCCTGGGGTTTTACCCTGGTTTAGTATCTTGGGGGTGGGGGAGGGGATCCCTTCCTGGCAGCCACGGGGGTTTTGTTACTCATGTTTTTGTTTTCTGATTCTTCCTCTCTCTGTCTCTCAACCTCCTGGAAATTGTGTAGCATTATTCTGGACTGCTGACCTGCAAAGCAGTTTTCTCAGCTAACCTTTGGCTCTGTCTCCGTTGTTTTTGTGAGAAAGTTGAGCCCTGCCTGCCTACTCCAACACCATCTTCCCAGAACTCCGGGTTTTTAATTTAGATGTTGTCCAACTTAAAATTTTTTTATATGACTCTTGATTTTTCAGTCCCATCTAAGGAATTTTTGCCTGATCAAAGGTCACAAGTAATTTGTTCAGTATTTTCTTCTAGAAGTTTTATAGTTTTAGCTCTTAACATTTAGGCTCATGATCCATTTTGAGTTAATGTTTGTGTATAATTTGAAGTAACATTCAAGGTTCATTTTATTGCATATGGTTATCCATCCTTTCCTCATTGAATTACCTTGATACTTTTGTTGAAAATCAATCAGCCATACACATGGGGTCAATTTCTGAACTCTATATTCTATTTCATTAATCTATATGTCCATCATTATTCTGATTAGTATAGATTTATGGTATATGCATATGTGTTATCTATATTAAATATTTTGATTACTTTTTTATGTTAACTTGAAATCAGGTAGTGTGAGTCCTCCAAATTTGTTTTCTCATTCAAAATTGTTTTGACTATTCTATGTCCTTTGCATTTTCATATACATTTTAGAATCAACTTGACAATTTTTGCAAAAAAAAGCCTATTGGGATTTTTGCTAGGGTTTTGTTAACTCTATAGTCTTCCCATCCATCATCGTGATTTGTTTCTCCATTTATTTAGATTTCCTTTAATTTCTCTCAGCAGTGTTTTGCTGTTTTCAGTGTATAGGTCTTACAGATATTTCATGAAATTTCTCCCAAAGTATTTCATATTTTTGGTGCTATTGCAAGTGATATTACTTTCTAAATTTTACTTTCCAATTGTTTCCTTCAAGCATATAGAAATACAATAAATTAAATTTTGCATATTGATCTTGTTTTCTGACACCTTGCTAAATTCATTATTAGTTTTGATAGCTTTTTTGTTAGATTACTTGGGATTTTCTACATTGATGATTGTTATTTATTAAAAAAGACAATTTTATATCATGTGTGCTTTTGTATCCTTTTCCTTGCCTTATTTTACTGGCTAGGACATCTAGTACAATGCTGAAGAGCATTGGTGAAAGGAAACATCATTGTTCCTGATATCACAAAAAAGCATTCAGAATTTCACTATTAATTATGATGATAACTGTAGGTTTTTCATGAATGCTCTTTGTCAGTTTGAGGAAATACTGCTTTATACCTAGTTTGCTGACAGCTGTTGTTTTTTTAAATCATTAAAAGGTATTGAGTTTTGTCATATTCTCTTTCTGTATTTACTGAGATGGCCACATGTTTTTTCTCTCTCTTTTTTTTAGCATGTTAATATGATGAATTACATTGATTAATAGTTGAATATTGAAACAAAATTGCTTTCCAGGGCTAAACCCTGCTTGGTTATGGTGCTTATCCTCTTTGGATATTGTTGAATTTGTTTTGCTAAATTTTTCTTAAGGATCATTGTGCTTATGTTCGTGAGAGATAAATTGGTTTGTAATTTTCTTTTCTTGTAATATCTTTGTCCGGTTTGGTATCAGGATAATGTGGACTTCATAAAAGAAATTTTCAAGTATTCCCTTCTCTCATTTTCTGAAAAAGTTTGTGGAGAATTGGTTATTATTTCTTTCTTAAATATTTGGTAGATTTCATAAGTGAAGCCTTTAGGGCTTGGAGTTCTCTTGGTGAGAGGGTTGATTACAAATTCAGTGCCTTTAAAAATTTAGGACTATTAAGGTTATCTATTTATTCTTGAGTGAGCTTTGGTAGCTTATGTGTTCAAGGGTTTTGTCCATTTCATCTAAGATATATAATTTATTGACATTAAGTTGTTTATAATATTACCATATTATAATTTTACTGTCTGCAAGATCTGTATGTAGGCTCCTCTTTCCTGATATCAGTGTCCTTTCTCTCTCCCTTTCTCTCTCTCTCTCTCTCTCTCAATCAGTCTGGCTACAGGTACATTCATTGTATTAATATTTTCAAAGAACCAGTGTTTTTGTTTCATTTATTTCCTCTATTGTTTTTCTTCTTTTCTCCCTTGATTTCTGCTCTCATCATTATTATTTCTTTTCTTCTTATTTTGAGTTTATTTGCTTCTCTCTGTCCAATTTTTTAGGGTAAAAAGCTAGATGATTGACTTGAGACCTTTTTTCTTTTTCTAATATAAGCATTTAAAACTATAAATTTTCCTCTAAGCACTCTTCTGGCTGCATCTCACAAATTTTGATATGTTGTATTTTCATTTTCATTCATATTCTAATTTCTCTAGTGATTTTTTTCTTTGACCCATGGGTTATTTAGAAGTATGTGGTTTAATTTCCACCTATTTGGGGGTTTTCTACATATATTATTGTTATTGATTTCTGACTTAAACCATTATGGTCAAAGAATATATTATGCAAAATTTCAGTCTTTTGAACTTTAACAAGACTTGTTTTGTGACCCACATGATTACACAAAAGTTTGTGTATTCTTCGGTTATATATAGTGTTCTATAAATATTAATTAGGTCAAAGTGGTTGGTACTATTGTTGAGATCTCCTCTATCTTAACTTTTTTTCTTAAAAATCTAGTTGTTATATGATAAGAGAAGGGTCTTAAAATCTCTAGCTATGGTTGTGGATTTGCCCATTTTTACCTTTGGCTTTGTCAATTTTTCCTTCATATATTTTGTAGATCTGAAATTAGGTGTATATAGTTAATGAATGTTTTATATCTGATAGACTGGCCTTTTTATCACTATGCTATCTCTCTCTTTATCTCTGACTATACTTCTTGACCTTTAGCCTACTTTGTGTTATATTAATAAGCCATATCACATTTCTTATGGCTATTGTTCACAGGATCTATCTTTTTCATATCTTTGCTTTCAATCTGCTGGTTCCTTGATATTTAAAGACTTTTTTGTAGCTACTTGTGTATTCTATTTTAACCATTATAATGATTTCTTCCTTTTAATTGGAACATTTAGTCCATTTCAGTTTAATATGATTATCATATGGTTGTGTTTGAATCAGTCATCTTAATATTGACTTTTTTTGTTTTTGTTTTTCTGTTGACTTTTATTTGTTCCATCTGTGGGTTTTTTTGTTTTTTGTTTTTTGTTTTTCTGGCTATGTTTTATTAGTCCTTTTTCTTCAAACAGGATAACCAAAGATGCAGACAGCATTCAGTAAAATAAAATAGATGAAACAAATTTCCAAGAGACTGTGATGTCACATGCTACATTTCATCTAATTTTATTCATGCTTGCCTTGGAACAGGGAATAGATCATTCAGTAAAAACATACAGTAAAAACAAAATATCTTATAATGTACAACTTTTAAACTACAATAATGATGTACCTTAATTACTTCCGTACACACGAGTCTAACATTACACTTTTTTAAAAAGATAAACACAATTAAGACTTCTAGGAGCATTTTATAATAAAGTAAATCCTAATTTTTCTTTGTAGGTAGATCACCTCCAAAATACAAATTCCTGTACACAGTGAGCGATTTACTTAAAATGAACACTTAAGTAAATTAAGAACGTAGACAGCCTTAGAATAAGCTGACATTTTATATTCATCTAGGTAGGCAACAAACTATAGTGCCAAATGGGAAAAGTGTATTTGCAAATAAATTTCAAAAACTAAGTTAACTTTGTGTAATTAAATACAGAAAATATACTGATTTGCTAAAATAAATAAGATGTGATGTATTAACACTTTACTATAAGGAATGCATACCAGAACATTTATAAATAGTGAATGAATCTTAAGAATAGTTTGCTATAATAAATGCTGCCTAAATAGAAGTGCATATTTTGAAGCACTATGGGTGGTGTATGTTTTGCCACATACTTTTGTTACCTTGAAGTAGATAACACATGTGTACCAAATTCAGTGTTCAGTTTCAGTTGCTGCTGGTATCATGTGTTTTAAGAAAAGTATGAAAAACTTGAAAATACTCAAGAATGAAAAATGTTTTAGGAAAAAAATAGATATTTTCATGCAATTATGTACAGTCTCACTGTGTAAATTTCAAGGCAAGATTTTTGTTTCCTGTAAAACTGATCATTGTTCTATGAGAATGTTTTTACTTATCTTCATGCATAAGATTTATTTATTTACTTGATCCATTTTAAACCCCCCCTTTCCCATTTGCTGTTTTGTGTCCATTCACTGGGCAATTCTCTGTGTCTGTTTCATCTCTTCTCATCTTCCTCCTCCAGTCTTCACCAGGATTCAATCCTGAAGACCTCCGATGTAGGAGAGAGGTGTTCTAGCCATCTGCGCCACCTCAGCTCCTGGTTTTTGGAGCTTTCGGAGCATCTCGTCTTGTCTCTCTCCTTTTACGTCATCATCTTGCTAAATGGCTCCTGGGGCCTGGCGGCTCACCGGCACACAGCCTGGCAGCTCATGCGCCTTCTATATATATATATATATTTTATTTTACCAGGAGGTCCTGGGGATCGAACCCAGGTCCCTCCATATGGCAGACGGACGCCCAACAATTTGAGCCACATCCGCCCCCCGTGCATTTCTTTTGTCACCTCCTGCATTGTATTGTTTCACTCTTTTTTTTTTTTTTTAATTTTTGTGTGCAAATGACATGCCAGTTAAAATGAAAACTCTCACAAGTAGGAAATAAGTCTGGATTTTAAAAACCAAGAACTAATGAAATCCTTACTAAAATGTCACCGTCTGATTCGAGTGAAAAATGACTTAAACACTAGTAATAAAAAAGACAAAGCACATTTCATGAAGAATACAAAGAATAATGTCTCCTGAGTGTTTTAGTGCAGATGTTTCAGAATGCTGCTGTATGTTTTATGAGGAATTTGAGGGGAAGATTTCATCGCAGAAGGTGTTAATGTGGCCTGTATTGACTTAAGTGGTGACCCAACTGGACTGTGAAACTGTGGGATGCCTATGGATTCAAGCTGCTTGTTAAAGAGGGACTCCCCATTGTTGTTCAGAAATCCTTCCTCATTTCCTTTCTCCCCAAGCTTCGCATCCTCTACTGGCTCAATTTCTAGCATCTCAGCATCTTCTTTCCTGCTAAAGAACCTGTCCAAGTAACTGGTGTAAGTATTTTCCTTCTCAATTTGTTCATCCTTCCTTACCTCACAACAAAACTGACTTATGAGAAAACAGTCTTCCTCACCACTCACAAACTGGCTATCCCAAGAAGACTGGTACAAGGCTTCTAATTGAGCTACATTTGCCATTCCTTTTTCCTCTTTTTCTTGGCTTACTGACTTTGATATCAAGCTTTTCAATTCTAGTTGGGACACTGAGCTATCTGGGCTTTACCCAATCCATTCCTTTCATATTTTGATTTACCTTTCTTATCAGATTTTTCTTTGCTTTGTTCTTTCCAATTGGAAAGATCTATCATAAACTTGGGTTCATAATAATGATTAACTTCACTCTCCAAACTAAGTTATCTAAATATGACGATGACCTCATTTTGTAGTTACAAGTATGGCTACACTCCAGATCACAATATTCGTTTTCAAGATGATCTTGGTACTGTCAAGAAGGCTCAGTAGAGTACTTGGTATCAAAGCAGGAACCTCCAGATATTTTTCATGATCTCTAACCAAATATTTTCGAGAATCAACTTGTACTTCTTCATCAATGATGTCAGACAGACCTCTTGGGTCAAGCTGAACTTCCTCAATATCAAAGTTGTTATGTATAGGCCAATCATGCTCTGAAAACTGATAATCATGGACCTTTCCCAGTTATAAATGTGACTGAAATTCATCCATAAGCAAAATATCATCAACTTCATCTTCAGTATGAAAAGTATGACTTGAAATTGGTTTATCCATTGGAAAAGAATATATGCTCATTTAAGGATGGGAGAGTGCTTTTTTCTGCTGTCAACTGATCCATAGGGCTAAATGTCAAAATCTGTCCCAGGAAATCCAGTGCCTCTTGACTAATTCCTGGAAGCAGCTGTGTTAAAGGTTTGTGTGGCTCAGTCATGTTATTTCTAATGTAAACTGGAATTACACTGAGAAGCTCCTGACAATCTTCCTCATGTGCAATGGGAATAG
>JAQZBX010099448.1:0-11470 GCA_029593785.1 Cabassous unicinctus
TTGACAGAGATCTTCAAATTGTTCAAAATTCAGTCACTTATCAAAATATAGCTGATAATCAGAAAAAAATCAAAAGTTATAAAATAATAAAAAAAGAGGTCTTAAGCGAGGAGGAACTAATTTATTCAAACAACTGTTATGCTGGCACAACTCATCATCACTTTGCAATTCCAGGCATCACTTCCTGCAGAAGCTTTCCTTAAACCGCGGGACTTAGACGCCCTTCCTCACTGCTCACATATCCCTCTGTGTAGGAATTTACTACCTAGCACTAAGAGGATATTACTCCTTAAACAGACAGTTACTTGAAGGCAGGGACTTCATCTTATTCAATTATAATTTGTCACATACTCATACAGGCTTAAGAGCTAGCAAACAACCTTCTTTTCTTAAACAAATATGTTATGAGGAATGGGTTCTAAACCACCTTGAAAAAATCATTTGCCAGAGTAGTTGAACTATTATTCCTTTAGTATCTATGAAATCAGTTTTAGATAGGTCCCAAGTCTACAGAATAAGAGCTACATCCCCAAAAGACATAAAAAGATATTAACAGTGAGCATGACTTTTGAAAATAAATGTAGGAAAAATTCAATAGGTTTGTTTGGATTTGACTCTATGAAAAAGAAAAATCTCTGTTTCCTGTCAGTAAAAATGATGTTCTGTGGGTCACACGACTGAGCCTTTCATGTTACATTTTGAAGTAGGAGACCTGCTCTTTGTCAACTTCAATCTGACATTTTACAGGACCTAGAAACATAAGTCAGGTAGGGAAACATGTTACATATTGTTTTCCCCTCTAGCTGACTACAGTAATCTTAAAAGTCAACAATGTCGATTTCAATTTTGTTGTTCACTGAATTACTACATTGTGGACTGAAAAAAACGATCTCTACTGCTTTTATTGTTCTAAACCTTTCCTACATGATGATTAAAAGACCAAGAAAAAGAATACTTGACTTGCTTGACAGCAGGTTTTATTTTACCTGCTTTTAAAGATAATACTTTAAACTTCTTATTGAGTCAAGTAAATGGAGCAGTTGCCTGCCTAATACCATAGATATAAATGAAGAAGGAAATTCAGCTGTCTTGATTGGCCCTCAGCATTTATTTAGCAATCTTTTTTATTAGGTCCCCAGTATGTGAGATGTATTATATGACTATCGTTTGATTGCAAAAATGAATAAAACAACTGTTTTGAAAGATCTCAACAACTCCTATGGTAGGGCAATACTTACTAGGTTACTGTTCATGGTAAAATAATAAGAATTTCTCCCCAAAAGCATGCTGATTTTTACTGTGGGAGTTTACTTCTATTTATAAACTCATAGAACGAAACATAGAATGTCTTTTTAATGCATTTAATTTGCAAGGGTCATCCTAATCATATGTTCTATGAAACCAAGTCTTCAATGTTATCAGCAGCAGTGACTTAGTAAATCACTACAAAAGTTCACACACTTTAGCCAATTAACTAACAGTGTAATTAGATTTAAAAGTGATGTAGTGCCTGTTGACTCACTGAACCAAGGATGGTAAACTCTCTAAAGGGAGATTGTTATGCCCCAAGCTCCCCACCAGAATGTTGGCCTCTAATTATAGCCACCAGATAGCAGTAGAGTCCTGATTAGGGCCTCATTTATGCAGACAGAAGGGCAGTATTGAAAATATGGCAAATTATAGGAACATCTAGAACAACAAATCTGGGAACTGCTTTACAAAAAATTAGTGTGGAAATAGAAAAATATCCTGAAATCATTTCATCCATTAAGATATTCAATAAATATGTTTTGAACACCACCTAGGTTTTCAGGCACCTCCCTAGCCCCTGGGGATTATGAAGAAGAAAGAAATGGTTCTGGTCTTCCCAGCACTTACATTTCAGAGTGAGTGAGTGGGAGGCATATGAATTTATGATCGTTTAAATAAGCAGAGGAATAGTAGTGAGGGCCTCTCTTCTGAAAGGGAGGTGTTGAATCTGAGACCTGAAAGCAGAGAAAGAGCCAACCAGATAAAGAGCTGGGGAAGGGTGTCCCATGAAGACGGTACTGTGGACAGGAAACAAGAACCCTTGGGCCTGAAAATAATTTAATAATTATTCATTGAGCTGCTTGCTTTGCAAGAATCTCAGTGACTATCTCCCATTACCAGACTACTATTCCCTGATCTTAGCCATCAGACAGTGTCTCTACAAAGGAGATACAAAGCAGTTTCAGCAATGGTAACGGGGGTATGAAAATGATTTATTCAGCATCAGGTGTAGTGCTCCATCATCCTCACCACCTGGAAATGTATAATGAGCCTCTGTCCTTAGCCAAGGCTGTCCTGGCACCAGGGGTCTCAGAGTACACAGATGTCCTCCAGTGAGAGCCCATCCAATAGCGCCTTATCACTTAAAAGTCACAGTTACATATCACAGCTCCTCTTTCCCTCAAGTTGGCACATTATGTACCAAACAGCACATTTACCACACACAAGCTTCCCTCTGAATTAAACTTTTCCCTTGTCCTTGGACAATGTATTGACTGTCATGTACAGGTATGAGAAGGCAGTTCTCCAAAACTGGTGTTAGGAAATCTCAACACTAAAACTCTCTTGTTTCTTCTGCACTGCAGCAATGAAGTATTGCTTAAGAACTGGATATGGAAAATACTGTGTTCCTTCACTAAAATATTAAAAAGGAGCATCAAGTGCTAAATGCCCCATTTCAGGTTAAAAATAAAATTTCAGACGATATTTACTAATATACGACAATACCAAAACAATAAGAGAAATTTTAATCAGAAATAAAAGATAAAGGAAAAGGAAAGTACATGCTAATTCATGAGATTAAAATAAAAATTTTTGCAGTCAACATAGAATAGATAAAAAAGGTATGTGTCTTGTATCATTTATTCCTTACCTTGTCACCTGTGTGTGCATGTGCATGCCTATGTGTTTTAATAGCATTAGCATTCACATGAGTGAAAATATCAGCATTCTCAAGCCACCACGTAGCCTAGAGAGATCAAGGTGGGATCCCCGTAATTAGGTTTAGAGCTATCCCACACTACAGCAGAAGATACAGAAATGCATGTCCTAAGTGTTGCAATTGCTCCCTGAGCTGCCTGTGGGCATTATCATCAGGGAGGAAAAAATGTGTATGTGTGTCAAAGAGTATATGTATGTGTGAGTGAATTTCTCTCTAGATAGATAGGGAGGTAAATATAGATATCTATACCTTTAGACATGTATATTTCATCTATCTATCTATCTATCTATCTATCTATCTATCTATCTATCTATCTATCTCAACCCCACATTTTATAAAGGAAAGTAGCCCTATTAGTGAATGCAGTGCACAATCAAAGAATCAGGGCACTAACTGCCCAAATGTTTAATTTTCTACCCTTAGTTCCAGATTTAGGTTTTTCACTTTAAGTATGCAATAAAATGTGAGTAACAGCTCTAGGACCAAGACTTTCACACTTATTCAAAATGGGAAAGTTAAATAGTTCAGTGGTTTTCACAGCTTCATATAAACAAGCAGAATGTTCCTGGAGCAAATGTCCCTCTAGCATGGGGGTTCATCCACGTATGGTATCATCTGTGCCTCTACCCCACAAACCTTTTTCCAGAAGCAGAGACCAAACCTCTTGGTTACATCTCCAAATAGTTTTACAACAGAAACAGGGTGTAGATATTTTCACTGGCTCCTAGATCCTCATTTTAACATGGCGCTAATTAAGCTCAACAGTATTATCTACCTGAGAGAGAGGAAGTTTAATAGCATCAAGAATAAAACAATTTGTGATTAGCTTCTGAATAATTTGTGCTGGGTTGTAACTATTTCTTTTCTATCATCATAATTGAAATTCATATTTTGATTCTAATCTATTCTCCTTTTCTTATTTCCCGAAGGAAGATAACACAAATAGTAACTTAAGAAATTCTTAATGTGTTATTTATGAATTTTTTTTGAAAGCAATAGAAAACCAATGTGGTCAACTTAAAGGACAAAAAGTGATGGGAGAGGGTACCTGGTTATTTATTGGAATAATAATGGAGTTACCTAACTGAAATTCAGCAGGCCACCGAGAGGCCACAGACAGAAGCATTTCTCTAGATTTACATTTGGTTTAAGGAAGAATACTCAAGGAAAAATGGGACAATTCTTTCAGATGCCACCATCCAGATAAATCAGCATTTAGCTCTCACATCTCTATGCTAATTCTTTAAATTTCAGAAAGACAATCTGATTAACATCTTTACCAAGTTGGAAAAAAAAGGGAAAATAAAGTATCCCAGAATTAAAACCAAAGTGTTAACAGAAAGAGAAATGTATACTGAGGTATGCTGAGAATGAAAAATTGAGTAATGGCCTGTTGTTTAGCAAGACTCACTGCCTTAACTCTGTGATTGGCACATGTATCCCAGTGTGACACAACATTTTAAAATTGCTGCTTCTCAAACCCTAAGCATTCATATACAAATATTTAATGATTTCTCTCTTTGAAATTATTTTAAATCTTCAGAAACATTATGAGGCAGTTTTGCTATTTATTCACACTATTTATTTCTTTTGAAAAACTGAAAATACAAATGTATAATAGTAGATGGGATTCAACAGGCATTATAAACATCCAAATTCAAGAAAATCAGGATTCAAGAATCTATTCTGCATCATCAAAAACTGTGATTTCATCCTACTTGCAAACTAATGTTAGCCTGCCAGTTTCATGGATTCTGCCACAATATAAGAGACTCTTGGAGCAGAGATAAAGGACAGTGTGATAATCACAGCAATAGCTACAGCCAGAATAATAGCATTTGCACTAGTTTCCTCACAGGGTGAAAGGATGGGGGTCAGAGGATGTCTGCATACACAGTGAGTTTTGTTATAGGATGTGAACCTGGGCTTAGAGAGCCCAAATCTTTTATAAGCAGCAGTAAATTTGCCTGGCAGGTGACAGTATCTTTGTCTCATTGGACAGCAAACAAATCTGCCCTTTCCTTTAGAGGGAGACACCATCTCGAATTTCAAAGGCTGTTTGCCACACAGATTGTTGAAAATGTAGTCCAGAAAGAAGACAGTCAGCGTCTCTGCCTGCAAGACATGAAGAAATACAAAAGATGCATGGAAAATGGTCTCCCAGCATCCATTTCCCAAAACTTCTCTGGCCTTGAAAGCCTGACCTCTGCTAGCATCCTGTGCAAAGCCCAGATCAAGTAAACATTGCACGTGGTGTAACAAATTTATGGGTATTTGGCTTTTCTAACTGCAAATTTCACTCAGATCTGCCCCTCTTGTTTTCAGGAAAAATCCCTGACACTAAGTGGCTCCAGTAAGCATTTTTGAGTGAGTTAATAAAGGAAAGAGCAATGGATTAATGTACGCATAAACTTGCATTTTCCACAGGGGATAAAAGAATCATTTTAAAAAAGAAAACCCATTTATTAAAGAAAAATTTTAAGTCTAAATATCGCATAGTCTCAATATAAGTAATTTTAGTAGATAGTCTTCAGTGATGAAAGACAACCAAGACAGTCAGCCTCTTTTGATTACAAATACATTAGGAAGGGCTATGTTCAAAGACAGAAAAGTCTTCAAAGACAGAATTCCCCTTCAGAGAAGCCTACGACGCCAGCATAGAGGGCGTCTTCTTTAAGGGCTTTTTAAGTCTGGGTTGAGTTCCTTGGTATCAAAGTCTTTTAAAATGAGTGAATAAAAAGTCAAGGTCCCAGAAAAGAATATATACTTTGAACTGCCCCACAGGACTATCATAATGCAATACTAATAAAGTATATAAAAGGACATTCCTACAAAACTTATTAATAAAATATGATACTGAACAATTTGATGAAGGTCAGGAACATTAAATCAGCAGAAATAACATGGCAACAGAACCCCAGTTTCTATACTGTAGGGCTTAATTGGTGGTAGCCAATGTACTGGTAAATCTAGGAGTTTTCAGCATATGCTCAGCTGCATAAGAGCAATCTAGGCCAGAAACTTCTATGGGAAAATTACCATCAGCATTTTATTCCAATTTTGTCATTTTCCATGGATAAACAAGTCCAGCCCCTGCAATACTTTATTTCCTCATCAATGGCACTTGTATAAATCCCACACTTTTTATGGCCAAAGGTAGATCAATGGGTTTGTGCATGGTGGAGAGGGGGTGCATGTTTTCAAGCCTCAGGATTGCTATAGAAATGTACAAAAATGGGAGCATACTAATTCAAAAATCATCATCATAAAACGCACCCTAAAATGTTCAGAACAGAAAACGCAGAAGAACTCATATGTAAATCTGGCCCTGCTGGTGAGCAGTGGCTGGAGAGAACAGCCCTGACTTGCTCATGGTGTGTACATCCTTGTCACAGGGCCACTGAGAGGGCACCTACTTCTCTGACTGGGGAGAACTAGGGAGGCGGTTGGTTCCACTTTTCAGTTCGTCCTAAAGAGAGAAAACAACCAAATCAAAAACAATCTTCACCATCACACAAATGCTACTTTGTTCACTGCATGTATGCTAGTGCCTGATTTGGTCAAACCAAAAGGAGGGCTAAGTGGGAGAATGGTGAGACCTGCGCTATAGTAAAGGAACAACTGTATTGTCCAAAGGGGTCCTAAGCAAATTTAAGGCTTCATTTGTGGTAAAATATCCTGAGGAGTCTAAGCCTCTGAAAGACAAGGCATGTAACTGAAGGAGACACCTCTGTTCCTACAGAAATGCTTGCCCTTAGAGGAATACGAGTCACTCCCAGCCTGGGTTTGTCCAGTGACTGACGGAGGCATGGTTCTCCCAGAGACTTGCCCTCATGGTCCATTAGATACGTCCCTGCCTTAACCACTGTCCTCTTGCCCCTTCCCAAATACTGTGCCCCCCTAAGCAAATTCAGCTAAATGTGCCTCATTCTTCGCCTAGGCTCTTCCCCCATAGTGCTCAGACAGAAATGATACCTAGGGATTATGACGCTGTGCAGTGCCTTTGTGCACTGATATAAAAGAAAGTTTATTCTCCCTTTTTCTTGGCTAAGAGCAAAAAGGATCTGTATGAAGTCTGCGTGTACTTTGGTACTGATTTTTCAAGCTTCAGAAACTCTAATCCGGAATATTTGCAGTAGGTACATGATATAGGCTTGCTTTCAGTAAGGTGCACATAGACATCACTTCTTTTCAGTTCAATTATCTACTGAGGTTACCAGCAGCTTCATGATAAATTACATAGAAGCAAAAATGACTAGTTAATGGAATATCATTCCCATTACTTGAATTGAGAAGCAAAACCTTGACCTTGTCGATTTCTTTCTGTAAACTCTCCGATGCAGTTGAAATTTTCATCCCACCCAGTCATTAAAATTATCATTTCTGTCCAATGCAATTGCTATTTGGTTCCCCAAGACACTTGATTCAGTAGGTACTTGATCAAAAATAATATAATTGATTAATAATTGTTAATCATTCTGCTACGTTTTTCTGTGAAGGATCAACAAGCAACCTGTTTCCCAGGTTCGCTGTGTTCGGGTCCAAAGCCATGATGAAACCATTCCCATAACCCATCTTTTAGGGTTGAGTTTCTTAGACAATACCTGGTACTTAGTACTGTATCAGTCAGGGTCACTCAGGAAAAGAGAATCTACATTATAATTAAGCAGAAAGAATTTAAGATGTGGACTTGTTTGAAGAGATATTGGAGGACTGAAAAGGCAAAAGAGGAATGCTGAAAAAAAGAAAGTAACTTCAGGAAGAAGTTACAGCACGTCAGAATGGGAGAAAGAGGGGAGAGGCTAGGACGATTACAATCTGGAAGGTTGGAGGATGAGGGACTCCGGAGAACTGGGCTCAGACCCCTAAGGAGGAGGTATAGCCCAAATGCTTCTGGTACCTCAGATATTCAAAGGAGATACCAAGCAGAGCTAGACTAAACCCTCCGAGGGGAGGGAGCTACCTGCTCGTGCTGGTGTCCCTAAGAGGGAAATATGAGGACAATTCTGGGAGTGTAACTAAAAACCTAGAAACTGGAACCATTTGCTGCTGGTGATCCTGTGAAGGTGGAAGCTTGGGAGCTGCTACAAGAACAGTGCAGAAGAAACAGCAAGCAAAACAGCAAGGAACAAGTCCCTCTCCAGCGCCCTGCCTTCCTGTCTCCCTCTGGCATCCCCTACTGCCAGATCCTACCTGGGAGTCTGACTGGCCTTTGTGGAGTCTCAGTACCAACGTCACCGTACAGAAGTACAGAATCTAGAAAAGTAGGTATCTTACAGTTGGCATCTTTAAAAACAATTTATCCATGAACTAGTGGGAAAAGGCAATTTTAACTTTGTAGCCCCCAAACCAAGGGTTTCTTCCCCCATAAGTTCCTTGTAGTTTTATATGCCATGGTTGATTTCGAGTATTTATATGAGCAAAACACACAAGATGCACTAAAACGAGACCTGTAAATCTAGAAAAAATGAAAATAAAAATTTGGACAGGTCATATTAATCTACAGTGGGTTTCTGTGGCCTTTAGGAAAGGAGATTCCATATGACTTAATGACCATAATAATGATGTTAGAAAAGAACGATTGGAATTTCCTTGGTGGTTTCTAAAGTTTATATGCAATGTACGTTCTCCCTGCTTCCTATTTTTAAAGTAATTTTATTTTATTCAAACACGCTATGACACTTTCCTGAAAGGGGAACTCTAATGCAATTCATGTCATCTCAGTGTGGCAACAAAGAAAAAAAGACACTATGCTATTCATTTTACCATTTTCAGCTTTTTGCATGTGCCTCCTGTGTTCAATCCAGTAGAGAAATCGGCGCAGATAAAATCAGGTGTAACTGCCTTCATCTTACCTTCTGAGTTTGACACCAAAATTATTTTACTTTTCTATAAATAGATCAATATGCATAAAATTTATCATACACATGCATTTATACCCACATCTCAGGAAATTCTGAAAAATTTTTATTAATTTGGAATTCTCTTCTATTCTGTCAAATTTGGTTAATTATTCTTAGGGATGACACCTTATCAAATAAAAAAGACAGTCATAAAACTGAACAATTTTTTAACCAGAGGATACTGCCTTCCTCCCCACATCCCTCTTCAATGAGATTCCATATATTAAACCAAAAAATAACAGTAGGGTGATGGAGAGAACTAAAGGCACATTGTAATCATTCAGGCAACAAGCACCAATGTTACTTCCAACTGGCCTGAATTACGACTATTTTAAATTCCCCTCTGAGTTTTTCTCATCTGCTTATTTGGGGGACGTGTCTCATTTCTAATTAGAGTCAATAATGAACCAACATTACGAAGAATAGTTATATCCCTAGGTGTGCACCTACTGACTTTTCCTATCAGCGGGCAAAAGCAAAAATCTGAGAATGAGAAATAAGGAGATGGTGAGGGGTAGAAATAAATGAACGACACTTACCAGTTCACAGTACATGAAAAGAACTCTCCTGGGAGTTTAAGGGACTTTAAAAGTTTATATATATTTAAATATTTATATATATTAATATTAATGCATATATACATTTCCTTCTTCCAAAACCCTTTAGCAGATGGAGAAAATGAATGAGAGGATGGAGGAACATGAATGTCATGGGCATTAAACAGCACTTACCCATGTTACTCATCAGCTTTGGTAGCCAATTCCATCATAGGCAGGTCTTTATCTAGGTTGCCATCCTTGCTATCTAACATAAATTCAGATACAGAGCAGCACCCGTCACCAGTCTGTGTCCAATAACATCTGTGAATTAAGTTCTAACTCAAGACTAATCAAGTGCGCAGAGAGAAACATGAGCATCTGACACTTGGTGTAGAGTAGTGAGTTTTGAGTGGTGGTATCACCCACGTAATTCCGTGGGTTTTAGTGAGTATCGCCCATGTGATAAATCACAAATTTAAACGCAAGGCTGCAGTGCCTTTTTCCAGACCTGAAGCACACATCTGTGGCAGACGAGACTCTTCTTCAGAGTGACACATGACAGTGCCACTCAGCTAAGGCAACGGCCACAGTAACGGAAGATCAATTCCAACCTTTACAGTCCCGGAGGCACCAAAGCCTCCTGGTTAAGCCACAGCACCTCAGCAAAGTCCTTCTCTGCACCAAATCTCCTTATCTATAAATTCGGGTAAATGATATACAGTGAGTTTTTGTAATAATTGAATCAGTTAAAGCATGAACTGTACACTGTGCCCAGGTTTCTAGGAAGTCTCAATATGTGCTATTTATTATTTTTTTTAATTAAATGATTAGTAATTTACAAGGATGGCACATTGATTTCAATGTTACCAAAATGCAACTGGCAATGATAGTCTTAAACTTGTATATCCCAGAAATCCATGAGATGAACACACGTCCACACGAAAAAGGACATGCTGTAGGTCATTCACCAAATCCACAGAGGAAAGAGAAGAAAAGCACAGGTAGTTCCTACCTCTCCAAAGTGCCCTGTGGCAGCTAGACACTTTGTATGGATTGTATGCCTTCCCCCATCAACATTCTAGTGAGTATATGATTATCTCTATTTTAATATAGAAAGAAAGAACAATTAAATAAATGGTTCAGGAGTAAACTAAGCTGCCTTTTATGTGAGGCTTAAAAAGTCCACACCTTGATCACGACTATACTGAATCCCACAGTTTACCAAGGAAAGTATATATAGCATGTCTAATTTCCAGAGCCATAAATCATTATTAATGATAATAGTGGAAATTACTTAAAGTAACATTGAGTTTAAAATTTTGAATTACCTCATTTGGTTTGCACAAATGTGAGAAGTTAGGTTCCAGATAATAATTACTACCATTTAACAAGAAGTTATACATTAAAAAAAAAAAAAATTATCAGGATAGTAAATAAGTTGACATTTAGATTTATATATCCCCCTGCCTTTTAAGTATTTTAAACATCCAGGGATTATAATATTATTTTATAAATCTAAGTATTGTTTGTATCTTTTCCAGGGGTGAATAAAAGGAAGTTTCAATCTTGTTCTAGGGTTCCTGAGATGCAGAGTTTACGGTTCCCACACAGGTCTGTCCTGGCAGAAGCTTACATCCAGGATGCTGCATCACCTGGCGGCTCTTTGAATCGGTGCCAGGAGTTAAGCTTGGTATTCTCTCAGAGTACATCACCGGTCTTCCAAATTGATTTTTGGAGGTTTTTTTTTTCTTTTGCCTGAGGATTTCTGGCTACTCCAGACAATTTTGGGGTATACACTCAGGAGCTATGCCTATGTGGTTCACTATGAAAACTGAACCAAGAAAACTATTTTTTTTTTTCTTAATTGTCAAAGTGGTTAGTAGCTAAACTTACATAGGGACTAAGAATTGATAAAGGATCTGGTGGTAAACATTAAAACTTTTAACGGAACTGTTTTCTGTAATAATAAGCAGCAATGCTTTATTCCCTTTTGTTTATTTAGCTTCTAGCAGATTTAAATTAGAATACACACAGTATGAATAAAATCTTTTGAGAAC
>JAQZBX010099449.1:0-11472 GCA_029593785.1 Cabassous unicinctus
AGAGAAGAAGATGCAAATACATAAAATAAAAATCAAAGAAGGGAGTATCAGCACTGACCCTACAGATAAAGATTATCATAATAGAATATCTTGAAAAATTGTATGCCAACAAGATGGACAACTTAGAGGAAATGGACAAATTCCTAGAAACACACAAACAGTCTACACTGATGAAAGAAGCAATTGATAAACTCAACAGACTAATCACAAATATCAAGATAGAATTGGTCATCAAAAACCTCCCAAGTAAGAAAAGCCCAGACCAGATGGCTTCGCTGTTGAATTATACAAATATTCTGGAAAGAAATAACACCAATCCTTGTTAATATCTCCCAAAAAATAGAAGTAGAGGAACATTGCCTAACACTTTTTCTGATGCCAACATCACCCTAATACCAAAGCCAAAGAAAGATGCCAGAAGAAAGGAAAACTATAGACCAATCTCTCTATTGAACCTAGATGCTAAAATCCTCAACAAAATACTGGTAATTACATTCAACAACGTATCAAACACATTTTACACCATGTCCAAGTGGGTTTCACCCCTGATTTGAAGGATAGTTCAACATAAGAAAATTAATCAATTTAATACACCACATAAACAGATCAAAAGGAAAAAACTATATGATCATCTCTATAGATGCAGAAAAAGCATTTGAAAAAATACAACACACTTTCCTGATAAAAACACTGCAAAAGATAGGAATAGAAGGAAACTTCCTGAACATAATAAGGGATATATATGCAAAACCCACAGCTAACATCATATTCAATGTTGGTGAAATCCTCAAAGCTTTCCCTTTAAGACATGGAACAACATGAGTGTGCCTGATTTCACTTGTCTTATTTAACCTTTTGTTAGAATTATTTGCTCAAGCACTTAGGCAAGAAAAAATATAAAAGGCATCCAAATTGGAAAGGAAGAAGTAAAAATTTCACTATTTGCAAATTCCAAGATCGCTTATATAGAAAGCCCTGAGAAATCTCCAACAAATCTTTTAGAGATTATAAATGAATTCAGTAAAGTGGCAGGTTATAAGATCAATATGCAAAAATCAGTAGCATTTCTCTTCAACAGTAATGAGCAAACTGAGGAAGAAGTGAAGAAAAAAATCTCATTTACCATAGAAACTAAAAGAATCAATTACATAGGAATACCTTTAAATAAAACATTAGTGATTGTATGCAGAAAACACTGTAATCCAGTTAAAGGAAATTAAAGAAGACCTAAATAAGTGGAAGAATATTCCCTGTTTATGAATAAGAAGACTAAACCTCATTAAGATGTATATCCTATCCAAACTGATTTATAGATTTAATGCAATCCCAATAAAAATTACTATAGAATTTCTACCTGAATTGGAAAAGCTAACTATGAAATTTATTTGGAAGGGCAAGGGCCCCTGAATAGTCAAAGACATATGGCAAAAGAAAAATGAAATCAGAGGAATCACACTACCTGATTTTAAAACACACTACAAAGCTAAATTGGTCAAAACTGCATGGTTCTGGTACAAGGGTAGACATTTTGACCAATGGCAAAAAATTGAGAGATATAACATAAATCTCCACATATCCAGTCAACTGATATTTGACAAGGCCACCAAGTTTACTCAACTCAGAGAGAATAGCCTCTTCAGCAAATGGTGCTTTGAGAACTGGATATCCATATCAAAAATAATGAGAGAGGAAAACCACCTCACACCTTATACAAAAATGAACTCAACATGAATGAACTACATAAATATAAGTGCCAAGACCATAAAAATCTTTGAGGATAATGTAGGGAAACATCTACAGGATCTTGTATTAAGAATTGGTATCAGGAACTTAGCACCCAAAACACAAGCCATGAAAGAAAAAATAGATAAATGGGACCTCCTCAAAAATAAAAACTTTTGCACTTCAAAGGAGTTTGTCCAGAATGTAAGAATGCAACCTAACCAATGGGAGAAAATATTTGGTAACCAAATATCTGATAGGGGTATACTATCCAGCATATATAAAGAAAACCTACACCTCAAATATAAAAAGACAATCAACTCGTATAAAAAATGGGCAAATGACTTGAATAGACACTTCTCCAAAGAAGAAATATAAATCACTAAAAAGCACATACCGAACACTGACTGGTGAAGCCACTGGTAAAACACCTTGAATAAAAGGGGGAAAAGGTAAATACAAATGACTTTATATGGCTAAGAGATATCGAAGTCAGTTGGGAGGTCATCAGAGAGACAAAGCATGTGCAAGTCTCAGCAAAATAGCATAGACTGTCAAAAGTAGATACTATTTCAAATAGTGAGGCTCCTGAGGGTTCTTGAGACACCCATGTCCTATGGTCATTGCAGATAGCTCCAGAGTTTGGTGCCTTGCCATTGGACCCTAGTTAGGAGGTTGTGCTCGTGAGTGTGAACAGAGCTGGTCTCAGTTGTGACTTCTCTACACATGCCTCTTCTGTCCCTTCTATTCAAACCTATAGTTGGTGCTGGTGTTCGTAAGTGTACATCCAAGAGACTTGAATCTCTGGGCAATCCATGAGTCAGCTAGGCCCTGAGCCTCAGTGGAGTTGCAACACCTACTTTCCAGTTCATTGAACTCACCAAGGACAACTAACAAAAAGGCGAATATGGACAACCAACACCTCAAGGAACCGAGAGAGTCTACAACTGAAAGTAAGAGAGTCCCATCCATCAGCCTTCTGGGAACAAAAACCCCTCTCAGTTAGATTGGAGTGGCATCACCATCCCAGAATCCTAAGGATTGGGTAATAAAATACAGACTAGAGTGGATTTACTGGTATTACATTATAGACTTATTGGGATTCTAGCATTGGAATAAATTATATCATTGATGTGGAGACAGTGGCTACTGGATGTGCTGTAGTCATGGAGGCGGAAAAGAGATGTAATATGGAGACATTTTCAGGATTTGGGAATTGTCCTGAATTACATTACAATGACAGATACAGGTCATTATATATCCTGCCATAACCTAAAGAATTTAGTGGGAAAGAATGTAAATTGCAATGTAAACTATAATCCATCCTAAGTGGCAATGCTCCAAAATGTGTTCATCAATTTCAATGAATGTACCACACTAATGAAAGAAGTTGTTAATGTGGGAAAAAGTGGGAGCTGTGGGGAGTGCTGCATATGGGAATCCCTTATATATTTTAAGTAACTTTATGTAATCTAAGTATCTTTTAAAAATAAAGAAAAATATATTTTTAAAAAAGCACATTACAAGATGCTCAACATCTCTAGGTGTAAGGAAATGCAAATCAAAACCACAATGAGATATCATCTTACACCCATTAGACTGATGGCTATTGAAAAAATAGAGTACTACAAATGTTGGAGAGAATGTGGAGGAATTGGAACACTTATCCACTGCTGGTGGGAATGAAGAATGGTGCAGCCATTGTGGAGGACAGTTTGGCGGTTCCTCAGGAAGCTGACTATAGAACTGCCATTTGATCCAGCAATCCCACCACTGGGTATATACCCAGAAAAACTGAAAGCAGAAATACGAACAGATATATGCACGCCAATGTTCATAGCAGCATTATTCACTATTGCCAAAAGTTGGAAACAACCCAAATGTCAATCAAGAGTTGACTGGATAAACAAATTATAGTATATACATACAATGAACTATTACTCACTGTAAGAAGAAAAGCAGTATTAACACATGGGATAACACAGATGAATCTTGAAGAAATATTGAATGAAGCAAGCCAGGCACTGAAGGAAAAATATTAAATGACCTCATATGAATTAAGCAATTTGAGTAGATTCACAGAGTGAGAGTCTGAAATTTAGGTTTACCAGAGACAGAAAAGAAGAAGTTTGTGAGAAAATGTACATATGGGCAAAAAATATGATAAGGTTTAAGGGTATAGTTGTTCAGTGGATGGGCATAACAGTCGTGCATTGATGTTATTGGACTGGGTGGTATTGGTCTCTGAGGAGTTAGGATGGGGAGGATGAGTTTGACTCTCCATGGAACTGGGGAGATATTTGGGGAGGGAACAGGTGAACTATGGGGATCTGCGGGTATGTGGTTAAAACTACAACGTTGGGAATGTTCTTTTGGAAAATATGGCAAAGGAGGTTTACTGACTTAATGTGCTATATATTGGGAGCACGTGGACAGGGCTGCCTGTGGCAGGCTTCTAGGGAGTGTGTATTGTTCATCTTGTTATAGTGTCTTCCATCAGAGTGCAGAGACTCACATAATGAGCAGGAAGGTGTTGGAATTCCATCCGGAGAGTTGTGCTATGATCTCAAATAGAAGGGGGGTGTCTCTTTAGAGAATATGCAGTACCTAATAGGGGAAGACAGACCAGTATGTCAACCTGTTGTTGAAAATAGCTATGAATCTTGCCCTTCAATGAATTGATCTTTGTGGTTCTCAAGGGTCCTGAGGGGATGGGGAGGGAATAATAGAAGAGATGGAATATAGGCCAATTTTGGGATGATGTAAGTGTACTACACGACCTTACAATGATGGATAAAGACCATGACAAAGTTCATCATAATCTATAAAACTGTGTGGTCCAAAATGCAAACTATAAAGTAAATCATTGACCAAGGTAATTAGAAATATTACAATATGTGTACATCAATTGTGTCAAATTGATGAAACAAATGTATCATCCATATGCAAAATGTTATTAATAGGTGAAAAGGGAAAAGGGGGAGGAAGTTTGGTATATGGGAATCACCTATATACTGTACTTGAATTGTTTGTTATCTAAAGCTTCTTTGGAGACAAAATGTAAAAAATAAGACACTGGGGGAATAAATGGAAGAAATTATCACTGTACATACAAGGAAACAGATGTTACCATGATGAAGGACATAATGTCAAACATTTTTTTATTTAATATTTTATATTTTTATTACCTCAAATGCTATAAATTTTTTTTGTATTTTATTCAATATGTCTAGAACTATCATTTTTATATCATGTCCCTGGTAATTGTAGTCAGTTATTTTTTAATGGCATCAATTTTGAAGAAGTTCTGAATCACAGATATGTTACAGCTATGGCTGCTGAGGATCATTGTTGCAGGGTTTCAGAGATAGAGAATATATGGGAGAAGGTTCACATGTGGAATATCTATAAGACATATGAATGTTTTCAAGTGTTCATGGGGCATTGTCACAGTGAGTGGAGATTGACACATAACTAAAAGAATATTGAATTCCCATACTGGGGTGCTCTGCCACTTTCTCTTTGGGACATCAAGAATCTCCTGAGTACAGGGGTTTGACTCATGAAGGAGGACTGACCATTGATGCATTTAAATAGTGAGGATGTACCTATGAACCTTTAATTTTGAAGTTGAAATTTAGCTTAGTATATAGGATGCCTAAGAATTACCTCTTGAGAGCCTCCTTGTTGCTCAAATGTGGCCTCTCTCTAAGCCAAACTCAGTATAGAAATGCATTACCGTCCCCCCATCATGGGACATGACTCCTAGGGGTGAGCCTCCCTGGCACCAAAGGATTACTACCAAACACCAATCAGCAATGCAACTGGAAAAAGACATTGACCAAAAGTGGGAAATGATCAATACAAATGAGTTTATATGGCTAAGAGACTTTAAAAGGGTAGGGATACCTTTCCAGAGGTTACTCTTACGCACATCTCAGCAGGATCTCGTAGACTGCCAAAGTAAAATTGCCTCAAATAGCAGGGCTCCTGAGGGCACTGGAGACATCCAGACACTGTAGTCAGGGGAGACAGCTCAGGAGTTTGATAGCCTGCCAGTGGGCCTTACTTTGGAATTTATGCTCCCCAGTGTGACAGAGTTGGACTCATTTATGGTTTCCCTATACATGGCTCTTCTGCTCCTTCTATTTGAGCCTATAGTTAGTACTAGAGTTGATAGGTGTATGTCCAAGAGACATAAATCTTTGGCCTCTCCATATACAATTTGGTCTCCGAATCTCAACAGATTCGCAACACGTTCTCTCCAAACATTGGACTCACCCAGGACAACTAACAAGGAGATGAAGATGGACAATGACCATCTCAAGGAGCAGAGAGAGTCTGGAACTTTAAGCAAGATAGTTCCATCCACCTACCCCATCAGATCTAAGCTCCCCCTCAATTAGAGGAAGAGTAAGCATCACCATCCCAGAATCCTCCGAATTGGAAAATGAATGATGGACCAGAATAGACTTATTTTTAATCTACTATAGAGAATGTGATTCTACCAATGGAAGAAATTTTATCATTGATGTGGAGGCAGAGGCCACTGGTAGTTCTGAGGAGAGGGAGAAGGAAAAATAAGTGTAATTTGGGAACTTTTTTGGGACATGGGAATTGTCATGAATGACATTGCAATGACAGATACAGGTCATTATATATTCTGTGATAACTTACAAAAATGTGTGGGAGAGTGTGTAAACTACAATGTAAACTATAGTCTATGATTAGTGACAATGCTCCAAACTATGTTCATCCATGGTAACAAATACACCACACTAAAGAAACTTGTTAATGTGGGAAAATGTGGGAGGGCTAGGGAGTGGCACATATGGGAATGCCCTATATTTTTTATGTAACGTTTATGTAATCTAAGTATCTTTAAAAAAATAAAAAAATTATATTAGAAGTATTTCCCAACTTTGATACTTTGGTCACTGCTATCAGGGATGCATGCACTTCTCTAAGAGAAAGACAGCTTTATGTCATTCTTTTAAAAAAACATTTCAAAGCCCCCTTCATTTCATTATTGCTTAGACTGTAGATAAAGGGTTTCAATATGGGCGTGATCATTGTGTACATCACCGAAGCTGGTGCACCTGCATGTGTGTTGTGTGAAACAGCAGATGTAAGGTACAGCGCTAGGCTTCTATAATAATATAAGGAGACCACTAAGAGGTGAGACACATAGGTGGAAAATGCTTCATAGTTCCCACCAGTTGATGAGATGGCATGAATGGAGGAAACTATTTTAAACAAAGAAATAAGAATCCCAGTGATGGGAACCCCACCACAGAAGCCAGTTGTTCATGATGATGGCGTAGTGCATGGGATGGCATGTGGCCACAAAGTGGTCATGGTCATCATGGCCAGGAAGAAGTTGTCCAGCACTGAAAAGATTAGGAAAAAGGGCACCTTTGTGATGCAGCCTTCATAGTTAATGATGTTGCTCCTAGTCTGTATGTTCATCACAATTTTTGGGTTGGTGGTGGAAGGGAAGCAGATTTCTTAAAAGGAGAGGTTGGAGAGGAAGAAGTATTTGGGCATGTGGTGGTGGGAGTCAGTGACAGTGGCTAGGATGATGAACAGGTTCCCATGCAAGGGACCAGGAACATGGTAAGGAAGAGCCCAAGGTGGAAGGGCTGGAATTATTGTTCCTCTGAAAATACCAGTAGAAGGAATCTATAATTAGTGTGCCATTTCCCGGTCCAATGTGGTTGATGTGACTGCTGAGAGAGACATAATATGACTAAATTTCATAAAACATGCATTACTTATCAGGTGGAAAATGTATAATTTCTATTTTTAATTCAAGAAGTTAATTTCTATATTTTGTTTAGTCATCTGGTCCTCTTAAGGATGTTCTATTCCCATCTCTGACTAGAAATTATCCCATAGACTGTCTTTTGCCCAAGCAGTCATGTGTTATACAGACTTTATTAGAAGTGCATTCATTCATTTTAGGAAAACATATTGAGTGTCAAATATATTCCACCCGCCACTCTCTAGGCAGGAAGTGCTAAAATGAAAAGAAAAATGTCAGCAATCTGATGAACTATGAAAACTATAAACAAAAAACCTTGACAGACTTGATAATTGTAAAAAGATTATGAGAAGTTCTAATGAGTATGTGTCTCAGAGATGGTCTATTTGGATTTATTTAGATGAGAGTACAGTTGTGCTTCTTGGACACAGAATTTTATGTCCTTCAATAGGGTTGGGGAATTTTCTACCATTATTTCTTCATATATTCCTTTTGCCCCTTTTCCCTTCTTTTCTCCTTCTGGGACATCCAAGACATGTATATCTCAATGTCTTTTGCCATCATTTATTTCCCTGCAACCTGTTCATTTTTTTTTTCCATTCTTTTTTTCACCTGTTCATTTATATGTTAGCTTTTGGAGTTAATGTCCTCAAACTCACTGATTCTTTCTTCTGCCTCCCCAAATTTGCTGTTATATGCCTCCAGTGTATGTTTAATTTCATTTATTGAGGCTTTCATTCCCTTAAGTTCTGCTATTTTCTATGAACTATGGTTAACAGCTGTATTAGTCAGCCAAAGGGGTGCTAATGTGAAATACCAAAAATGGGTTGGTCTTTATAAAGGGTATTAATTTCAGTAGAAGTCCACAGATACTAGGCCATAAAGTGTTATGTCTCTTCTCCCACCACAGTCCATTGCCACGTGTTAGAGCAAGACAGCTGCCGGTGTTTGCCAGGGTTCAGACTCCTGGGGTTCCTCTCTTCCTGGAGCTGCGTTTCTCTCCAGGCTTAGCTCCTGTTTCCTCCACAAGGTCAGCTGTAGACGATCAGGAGAATGGCTTCCTTCTCTTCTCCTGGGGCCTTCTTTCCAACATCAAAACTGCTTCTCAAAAGACTGCTTCTTCTGTCCTTTGCCTGGCCTTTTATATTCTATTCCCCCATACACCAAGGGGTGGTGCTCTATGCCCTACTGACATGGCCCATTCAACGCCCTAATCATAACTTAATCATACCCAGATTAACAGATCAGTTTACAAGCATGATCCAATTATATTTTTGGAATTCATAATTACATCAAATTCCCAGACAGCTACAACAGCAATACTATAAAATTCTTGCATCAATTCCAAAGATTTACTCTGTTAATAATAGGGGACTAGGGGAAAATATGCCAAGTGTATTCTGTGAGTGATAGTGAGTGGTTATAGTATGATGATATTATCTCATCACAGTGTGGTGTGGTGGTGAAAGAGTGTATTATGGGAATTCTGTACATGTGCATAATTGTTTTGTAAGTTCACAACTTCTGTAATAAAAATATGTTTTAAAAACCAACATTAAAAGCTACCAAAAAACATGAGAGGAAGTAAGAAAAGAATGAATAGGGGGTGCTATGTTTACTGTTTCAGACAAGTCCATCATGAAATATAATATTTGAATAGAGGTTTCAGGGGTAACGTAGGAGGAACCCGAAGGATTTCTCTGGAACTGAGTGTAAAAAAGAGGGTACAGCCAGTGCATAGATTTTTTAAAATTATTTATATTTATTTTTATTAGAGAACTTGTGAATTTACAAAACAAGCATACACAATGTGAAGAATTACCATACATCAAGCCTCCACCAACACATCACATTGTGGAATGGTTTCCACATTGTGAGAGCACATCATCAGACTATTACCAAAAACTATGGTCTATAGCATAGATTTGGTATATTTTTCTGCACACCCTAATATTAACACAGTATCTTCTTTGACATTGATTTAAGAATATTACAATAATTTTTCTTAACTATAGTCCATAAGTTACATTAATTGTAGTTCCCATGCAGCTCCATATTTTTACAAGCTTGTAACAGTGATGTAAAATTGTTCTAGCTCACAGGAGTACATTCTTGAATTTTTACTATTAACCACAATCCTCATCCACATCCAGATTCACTACGTTTCACATTCACTAGATCATTCTCTAGGTTTCATTCAAATGACATGTACATCCCTAGAACGCCCCCTTTCAGTCACAATCCTATTTATAAACCAGCCAGTGCCAAGGTTCTAAGGAAGAGTCTTGTTTCATTTATTCAAGACAACAAAGAAGCCATTATGGCAAAACAGATTAGCAAGAAGGAGAGTGGTGAGATGGGTCAATGAAATGCTAATACAACTTCAGGGACAATGGAGTCCCTTTCCAACATTTCATATACCTTGCACTTTATTATTCAAGGTGTATAACATCCAGTGAAATTAAAATGGACCCCATCCTTATATCCATATGAATGTTTAATTTCTGAACTCTGTATTTTGGCAAACTTCTTTGGGAGTATTTGTGCCCAGTTTGCCATACTGTGAGTACTGACACACCTCACCAAACACATATCCACATACAACACACATACACACAACACACACAAGCACACCCAGGCTCAAAGGACAAATGCATCATGCAGAGACACACAACAAAACACACACACTGCACACTGTGACTTAGCAGTGCTATAATAATATCATGCCCTTCTTATCCCCAGTCACACTACTTAGAGCAGGAGTAAATACAATACAAAATGATACCTGCAGATTGTCTTTTCTGAAAATATTTATTAATGACACCCAGAAATTCTAGCTGCAAAGCCTCCCATAGACATGTAAACTTAGCAGCTTCCTTTTGGTAAGGACATTTCCAAACCTGTGTTTAAAGAAACATAAATCTGCTCTGTAAACAGAAATATAATAAAAAATTGGACTAGAGGGGAAGAAAGATATATGTGCAGGTCATCACTGACTGTGGTAAAGAAAAATTTCCTTGATTCTGACAGCATTCCAAAACCAGTTTTATACCCTCAGTGCCCAGAAAAACTAATAAAATAGTATAAACAATTTATCAAAAGACTAGTGATATAATTTGACAGTTCAATCCAAGGTACAGAGTGGACAACCCAGCAGTCAAATGAGCAAAGAGTATAAACCAATATTTCTCAAAAGAAAACAATAACCACAAAGAAAGTTATTTTCTTTCTGTGGAGTAGTAGAAGACTCTTGAGTGATATTAAGCACAATATTTTTTGGCATTAGATAACCCTGGCTTTGAATCTTGGATCAATCAAATCTTTGAAAATTTTTGATAGATGGAAAATGATATTAAATCTTTACACTTTTAGCTATATATTAGGGAATATGGCATCCATTCATCCAAGAAGGCTGACAGGCTTATTCAATACTTATAAAAGCTGTCAATGGTGAGGAAGTGAGAATAATTTTTCTTCTACCTCTGACATTTCTTGCTCTTTTCAAACCTCCATGTCAGGAATTCCATGGCCCCTTTTCATTTTCATAATAACCCATACTGCAATCACCTCCTGAGAACGCTTTAGCTGATAGTCACATAGAACAAGAGATATTTCTCTAATTATAATGGTGAATGGTAACCAGCAAAATTAAAACCCCTGATGTCTCATCAATAAAAAATATTGCTGAATTTCCGTGGATTTAAAAAAAAGCTCAGTTCTCTATGGCTATCCTATGTCAATGCACCATAGTTTTCACTGAAACACCTTTCTACACCTGCTTCTCTCTGCCTGGGGTCCCTCAGAGTGATCCACTTGGAAGTTTATTCACTTCCTTTCCTTCAGAAACCTCAGGTTTCAGGACAGCATGAAATCTCTGATATTTGATTTTATTATTTTCCTTTATTTTTGAAGGAGCTTTAAATTACATAAATGTTACATTGAAAATAAAGGAGATTCCCATACAGCCTACCAACTGCTCCTCCCAC
>JAQZBX010099450.1:0-11471 GCA_029593785.1 Cabassous unicinctus
GAAGGAAGGAAGGAAGGAAGGAAGGAAGGAAGGAAACAGGAAAGAAAGAAAGGGGCAGAAAGACTTCAAAGAAATAATGACAGAGAACTTCACATACTTATCAAAGACGTGAATATGCACATCTAAGAAGCTCAGAGAACACCAACCAGGATACACATGAAGAAAAATACACCCCATCATATACTGATTACACTATCACATACAAAGGACAAGGAGAGAATTCCGCAAGTTGCAAGAGAAAAACAATGTGTGACATACAAGGGAGTCCCAATTAGATATAGGGCCAATTTCTCATCAGAAACCATGGAGGCAAGAAGGCAGTGCGTTGAAATACTTAAAAGTGCTGAAGAAAAACAACTGCTGGCCAAGGATTTTGTAACTGACAAGACTTTATTTAAAAAATGAGGAGAAATTAAGACATTCTCAGATAAAAGCTGAGAGAATACATTACCATTAGACTTGTCCTGCAAACAATGCTAAAGGGAGTTCTTCAGAATGAAACAAAGGGACACTAGACAGTGGTTCAAAGCAGCATAAAGAAATAAAAACCTGTAATAAAAGTAATTATTTGAATAATTATAAATGCCAGTATTATTGTAGTGTAGTACTTTGGTATGTAACTCCACTTCTTACTTTCTACAGGTGCTAAAATGCAAATGCACAAAAAGTAATGACAAATCTATGTTTTTGGACATAAAATGTACTAAGTTATAAGTGGTAACAAGTACCAAAAAATGGTGTGGGAATATAGGGGTATAGGAAAAGTATATGTACATGCTATTAACGTTAAGTTGGTATGAAATGAAATATAATTGTTATATATTTAGGATGTTAAATTTTAACCCTATGGTAAAGACAAGGAAACAGATGAAAAATATACCCAGATAGAGAAAAGAAGGCACTCAATATGGTACAATGCAAGAAAGCAAATAAATATATAAGCAGGCTTTAATGAAAATGAGGGACAAAAAAGCTGTAAGACTTACAAAGGTTAAAATAGTAAAATGTTAGAAGAAAGACCTGTATTATCAGTAGTGACTTAAAATGTAAATGGATTAAACTCTCCCAGTCAAAAAGCAGAGATTAGCAGAATAGACAAAAAAGCATGACCCCCACTATATGCTGTCTGCAAGAGACTCACCTTAAAGTCAAAGATAAGTAGGATAATGTTGAGAGGATGGAAAAAATATATACCGTGCAAATAGTAAGCAAAAGAGAGCTGGGGTGGCAATACTAATATGAGATAAAATAAACTTTCAGTACAAAATAGTTACAAAGGATAAAGATGGTCATTGCATACTGATAAAGGGCACAATTCAACAGGAAGATGTAACATTTATAAATATATATGCATCTAACAGCAGAGCCCCAAAATATATGAAGCAAATATTGACAGATTTGAAGGGAGAAATTGACAGTTCTACATTAAGAGTAGGAGACTTTAACATACCACTCTCAATAATGGATAGAATGTTTAGTCAGAAGATCAAGACGGAAGTACAGGACTTGAATAATACACTAAACCAACTAGACCAAACAGACATATATAGAATACTGCACCCAACGAAAACAGAATACACATTCTTCTTGAGTGCAAATGGATCATTCTCCAGGATAAACCATATATTGAGTCACAAAGCAAATCTCAATAAATTCCAAAATATTGAAATCATATAAAGTATATACGCTGACCACAATGGAATGAAGCTAGAAATCAATAACAGATGGAGAAAGGGAAAATTTGCGAATATGTGGAAATTAAACATCATACTCTTAAATAACCAATGGGTTAAAGAGGAAATAAGGGAGTGGATGTGACTCAAGCAGTTGAGCGCTTGCCTCCGACATGGGAGGCCCTGGGTTCAGTTCCTGGTGCCTCCTGAAAACAAAAAAACAAACAACAAGCAAAACAAACAATAAAACCAACTCAGGGAAGCAGATGTGTCTCAGTGGTTGACCACCGGCTTCCCACATACGAGGTCCCGGGTTCAATCCCTGGACCCCAGTACCTCAAAAAAAAAAAAAGAAAGAAAAGAGGAAATCAGAGGGGAAATTAGGAAATAACTTGAGGTGAATGAAAATGAAAATACAACCAAAACTTATGGGATGCAGCCAAGCCAGTGCTGAGAGGGAAATTGAGAGCTCTAAATGCTTACATTTAAAAAAAGAAGAAAGACTTCAAATCAGAAGCTTATCCTCAAAACTGGAAGAACTAGAAAAAGAGCAAACTAAACCCAAAGCAAGAAGAAAGGAAGAAATAACAAAGAACAGAGTGAAGGTAAATGAAATAGAAAACAAACAAACAAAAACAATAGAATCAACAAAACCAAAAGTTGGTTCTTTGAAAAGATCAACAAAATCCACAAACCTTCAGCTAGATTGACAAAGAAAAAAGAGAGAGGGTGCAAATAACTAAATTCAGAAATGAAAAGGGGGATATTACTACCAACCCCACTGAATAAGATGGACTAAAAATGGATACTATGAACAACTGTATGCCAATAAATCAGATAAACTAGATGAAATGGACAAATTCTTAGAAACACACAAACTACTGACATAGACTCAAAAAGAAATAGAGGATCTCAATAAACCAATTACTAGTAAAGAGATTAAATTAGTAATAAAAAATTTCCAACAAAAGAAAGCATAGGACCAGATGGCTTCATAGAGGAATTCTACAAGACATTCCAGGAAGAATTAACTCCAGTTTTGTACAAACTCTTCTAAAAAACTGAAGAGGAGGGAACACTCTCTAACTCATTCTATAATGCCAACATCACCCTCTACCAAAGCCTGATAAAAAGATACCATAAGAAAAAGAACTATATCTCTTATGTCTTTTATGAATATAGATGCAAAAATCCTCAACAAAATATTTTCAAATCGAATCCAACAGCATATTAAAAGAATTATACACCTTGATCAAGTGGGATTTATCCCTGGTATGCAAAGTTGGTTCAACATAAAAAAATCAACTAATGTAGTACACCCAATTTACAGAATGAAGGCAAAAACTACATGATCATTTTAACCGATATAGAAAAGGCATTTGACAAAACACGACGTCCCTTCTTGATAACACTTAGAACACTAGGAATAGAAGAAAATTTCCTCAGCATGATAAAGAGCATATATGAAAAGCCCACAGCTAACATCCTACTTAACAGTGAATGACTGAAAGCTTTCCCTCTAAGATCAAGAGCAAGTCAAGGATAGCCACTGTCACCACTCTTATTCAACATTGTACTGGAAGTTCTTGCCAGAACTCTTAGGCAAGAAAAAGAAATAAAAGGCATCCAAGATGGAAAGGAAAAAGTAAAACTTTCCCTATTTACCGAAATGGTACTATATACAGAAAATTCTGAAAAGCCCACAACAAAGCTCTTAAGAGTTAATAAGTGAATTCAGCAAAGTGGCAGGGTACAAGATCAAAACCCAAAATTTCAGTAATCTTCCTATATACACGCAATAAACAATCTGAAGAAGATATCAAGAAAAAAATTCCATTCACAATAGCAACTAAAATAATCAAATATCTAGGAATAAATCTAACCAAGGATGTAAAGGAATTGTACACAGAAAACTACAAAACATTGCTAAAAGAAATTAAAGAACTAAATTTTTAAAAAGGATATTCCATGCTCATGGATTGGAAGACTAAATATCATTAAGATGTCAATACTATCCAAAGCAAAAATTCCAAAACCTTCTTTGGTTGGAAAAGCCAATCATCAAATTTATATGGAGTAGAACAGGTGCAGTGCAGTGGTTGAGCACCTGCTTTGCATGTACGAGGTCCCAATACCTCCTAAAAAAAAAAAAAAAAAAAAAAAAAATTATATGGAAGGGCAAGGGTCCCTGAATAGCTAAAGTCATCTTGAAAAGGATGAATGAAGTTGGAGGAATCTCACTTCCTGATCTTAAACTTATTACAAAGCCACTGTAATCAAAACAGCATGACACTGGCACAAGGAAAGACATATAGACCAATGGAACAGAATTATGAGCTCAGAAATCAACCTCCTCATTTATGGCCAACTGATTTTTGACAAGGGAGAAAAGACCACTCATTTGGGAAAGAATAGTCTCTTCAACAAATGGTGCTGGGAAAACTGGATATCCTTATGCAAATTCTTCAAGTAGAAAGTGATACTAAGTGGTTTCAAATCTGTAATGTGAACCAGAAACTGTCAAACACTGTTATAAAAAAGAGGTTTTTCCATGTCATAAAACCACATTGAAACAGAGGTACAATCATTAAAAAATCTATCAATATAGATTGAACTATGGGTAGGGAGGTGAGATTTTCACCAAAATATTGTTTTCTGGTCACAGTATTTCCTTGTTTTCCTTCCAAGATAGTCACACTTTAAGTCCCTCTATGAGCAGTGTGCTGAAAGCAGAGGAAGGTTTTCAGGTCTGAAGTTCATCTCTCCTCCCAACCCTGGTACTTCATGGTTATCATCTCCCAATCTTTAGGGAAAATGAAAGTAGGATCCTAAGATCACAATCAGAAACCCAACTGGGATCCAAAGTTCAGTGATACAACTTGTGGCTATAGCTGCAGTCAAAGACATTTTTCCTTTTCAGTTGACTCTTTCAAAAAATATTATTGAATGTCCACTATATGCAGACACTGGTTTAGACAGCAGTAAAGAGATGAAGAAGATAGAAAAAGTTGTTTCTCTCCTGAGACTTAAATTCTAGCCAGGGAGATCAACAATAAGTAAACAAAGAAATATTGCATGGTGGCTATGTGTGTGTGATAAAATAAATGAGGATAATATAACTGAGAAAGCATGGTGGGGCACTAGAGGCCTATGCAATAAAGGATTAACCTTGCCCAGAGGTCTGGCCTTTGCCCTCAGCAACTGGGAAGCTGTCTCCAAGCCTTTGGAATGTCCTGCCTGATAAGACTGCCTTTGTTTACCTGGGAGCCTTGGGCCACATGAAGGAGCTAGAGACTAAGATCAGCCTCAGGGGCAGTCAGCCATGTATACCTGAACAAGCTCCCCAAAAATCTGGACACCAAGGCGCAAGTGAACTTCCCTGGTTGGGAATACTATGCATATTGTCACACATCATTGTGCGAAAAGTAAGCTCTATCCACACAACTCTCACAGGAGAGGACAACCAGAAGATTTGTGCTTTAAACTCTCCTGGACCATGTCCTATGCGCCTCTTCCCTTGGCTGATTTTAACCTGTATTCTTTCATAATAAACCATAAATATGAGTATAACAGCTTTCAGTGAGTTCTGTGAATCCTTTTAACAAATTATCAAGAATCTAAGCATGGTCTTGAGGACCCCCAAAATTTACATTTGGTGTGAAAAGTGAAGATAGACTTGGTGACTCCTGAAATTTGCAAGGTCACACTTCAAAATTGGGCCTTATTACAGGAAGGCAGCATGGGCTACTGAAAAGATGGGAGGCAGATTTGGTAAGGTCCAAAGGCCCTGGATTCTTGAAACCAACTGCCTAGCTGTAAGATTGTGGGCAAATGACTTGGACTCTTTGGACCTCCATTTAATCACCTGTAAAACAGGATACTCACCATTCCAACCTGCCTGTGAACTGCTGGAAAACAAAATGGGATCAGAAAGGTAGAAAAGTTTGCCAGTGTTGAAAGCACTATACAGAAACACAATATAGTTCAGAAACCACTGAACTTGAGCTTATTTAGTAAGCTTGTTGAGGACAGTGGTCATGTATTGCTCATTGCTGTATACCTAATATATATATGCCTCCAACATATTTTAAATAAAAATGGCCAGACAATTTTGTGCAGTGTGGTCATTTTGGTGCCAAGGAAGGGACAGACACTCAATAGCACTCAGTAACAAACTCTCTAATCCCAGTCAAAAGGGTGTCTCTGAAATTTAGCTTAGCTTGCTAAAGTGAACACTAATCTAAATTAAACTGGAGACCCTTGCAGGAACATGATTATACCATGTTTCTTATATGCATCTAGCTATTATTTCACCAATTAGCCATAATCTGTATTTGTCATATAAAACAATGGGTTTCATTTATTTAGCAGTTTTATTGAGATATATTCAAACACCATACAATCTTTCCAAAGTGTATAATCAAAATGAGTTTCTATAAATTAAACAGCTACTTTCTTAAACTCAGAAAGTCATAAGACAAATACACTTAAGCTGCTCTGAGAAATATGCATAAAATTACTCAAACAACAAGTTAACGATAAATGAAGGTAGACGGCTTGGTGTTAAAGGAGCCACATCCCAGAAACATATTTTCATCAATAAAATACTCATGAAGAGGAATGGGGATGTGGTCTGTGATCATGAAAACTTTTGGACAGATTAAGAAATGGTATTTAGTGGGAGCAACTAACAGAATAGGAAAGCTCCTACAAAAACCAGCATGTATGAAGTAGAACTAGACTGAACAAGCCCAATTCTCTATACAATTGGTTTTACTCTCCACACCAACTCTATCACATCCCTTAGATTTCTGAATCTTTCATTTCCATATAGTAGCAGCAGCCTCAAATCTAGTAACCTTCCCTAAATAGCACTTATCCAGACCTAAGTAAAGCCCCTAATCAGAAGAAAGTATACAGATACCATCATGTTTGATATTGGACTTCACTCAGACATTCTGACACAGCTACTTTGACACAAAGGATATTTTTTAACGTTTTTGTTTTGTTTTATTTTTAGGACGTACCGGGGATTGAACTCAGGACCTCGTATGTGGGAAGCAGGCACTCAACCACTGAGTGATATCCGCACCCCCACAAAGGATATTTTGATGTAGCTGATCTAGCTTGGTCATTTGTTGTGGAAATATTTCATCCTAATCTTTAAGTTAGCTATTAAACTTTAGCATATTTCCCCCAAAACAATGTAAAAAATGTGTCCATCTTGACCACCATCCCAGTTATGGATAAGGCTAGTATCTATTGTGCACATTATGTTGTAGTTTAAAAAGTTCTACATTTTGACGAGGCTGTCTAATGCAGCCACATCATGCTCATAGGTACTCTATTAGGCAAGGTCTGGCAGCTGCTTTGGGACCACTTGTAAAAATGCTTCTTTATAAAACCAATAAACACAGCATGAACCATGCACTGTGCTTTTCAGTACTGAGTGATGAACCTATTCAATGCACATCTTCTCCCTCTGGCTCTGGAAGCCCTGGGAACAAGGCAGCGGTAAGTCAGTGTGAACTAGTTCTACCCAGAGTCCTCAAAAGCCTGCAAGAATTGAGTAACTAAAGGTTATTCAATTCAGAGCTTTTCTTGGGTTCACTATCAGTTTTTCTAATTTCATAGAAGTACTACTGGTGAGGCAGGTTAGTATAGGGAAAAGAGGGAAGAACCAGCAGAGAACAAGGCTGTGAGACCCTGCCCAGAAACCCCCTACTACTAAGAAAGCTGGTAAGACCCCACCTAGACCCTGGCTACCAGGTCCCATTTGGAACTCTCTCCAGGGTCTATGGGAAACCCCAGATACCTCCAAACAACAGGGCTCCCCATTGGCCCCGAGAGCTACAGGTGGGGCAAACAATCAGAACAGCAAACAGCTGGGGCCCTTCCCCAATATTAGGAAGGTGGAAGAGGAAAGGTCTTAAAAAGACCTAACCTGGGCCCCACGTGCATGACTCATCTTATAGCAGGCCTGTAATCCATGTTTCAGATCGTGTACTTATCCTTTTTCTTGTTTCTTAATAAACTTTTTACTCCCTTGCCTACCCTATGGCATGTCCTTAAATCCTTTTATGCAAAGAACCTAGAAGCCCAGAACCCACAGTGTTCCACTAATACTGGGAGTCTATTTCTTCCCAAAAAGCCTGAAAAAGAGTAGTATAAAAGAGTGCCCAAAGCTTGTACACATGGCTTTTTGGATTTTACTTTCTCCTTTTAAGTGTGGTTACTCAACCAAATGAGGATGCATATGGTAGTTCTACCTGCTTGATTCCACTGTGAAGACAATTCTTAAAGTTTGTTTGTGATTAACATAAGTGCTAGGATGTGTGATAACCTACCTCTGTAGATGCTTTTCCTCTGATTGGTTAAAGATCAAAGACCAGTGTTCATGTTGGAGAAAAGTGGCACCCACTGGGACACGGAGACTGATGATTGCAGGCAGGAAGTTTATTGAGAAGCTCTCCCAACAGAGGGGGTCTGAAGAATAGACTTCAGCCCGCCACTGGAAGGTGGTGGATATGACTTTACATAGTACATCAATAGGTGGGGAAACCAAGTACAGCCTGGGGCCAAATGGCTATGGGATAGTGGGCTAGGAGGTAGGGTATTCTTGGAATGTGGAAGGGGTTGGTGGTACCTGGGCCCAGAAGGGGTAAAGGTCCTTATCTGCTCCACTGCTATATGGCTCCTTTGTTCATTTTTGGGAGGGGATGGACTGCCTCCAAGCTCATAGGCTATGGCTTACTCAATTGGTCACTTAAGTTATGGCTGGAGGCGTCCTTTCTTCAATTTATGTCACGGGGGGAATTGATTCAGGGTCTTATGACCTGTTAATCATTGCAAACCTTTTAAGGGGGAACCTCTAACAGTTCAGATGTTGCATAAAGTTGCTTCAAAATGTATCATAAATAAAAAACATATTCCTGTGACTGAAAGAACCTTACCGACAAAGATGTTCTGATTTATTACCCATTTTTCTACATAAGACAAATAATTAAACCGTCTTCTTTTATGCCTGGGTTTTAGGAGAACAAAGACATGAAAGAGAAACCTCTTTGAAGAGGGGGTACCCAAGAGAAGCAGGTTCTGCTCTGATGATTGGTGACAGCAGGGATCTCTGAGCCCTGATGACAGCCTGGAGTTAGTATAGTTGGCTTTTGGATAAAAGGGTAGTGGTCTGAAATTCAATTTGTTCTTTCTGCTCTCCCCAGGACAGGAAAGATGGTGACCTATAAAGCTGAACTAAGGTGTGGAATTAACATCACAATCACAATGACCACACCCATCTAAAGGAAGGAAGACCAGGATCCAGGAGGGCATTTACACTGGAGTCAGGGATAAGGAAATTAATGGATAGGTGATTAGGTCCATTTTTACTCCTTCCCAATGCTGCACAATAAAAAAGCTTCCTTTCTTTCACTTAAAAAAATGCTTAGAATTAGAGAGTACTTAATTTAGCCAAAGTATGCTGAAGTGAGCTAGGGGGAAGTGAAATGAGGTTTTTTTTTTTGTTTTTTTTTTGAGGTACCTGGGCCAGGGATTGAACCTGGGACCTCTTCTGTGGGAAGCCAACACTGAACCACCAAGCCCACTGGCTCCCCTGAGTTGGTTTTTCCATCTGTTTGTTTGTTATTTGTTTGTTTTGTTGTTGTTTTTAGGAGGCACTGGAAACTGAACCCGGGACCTCCCATGTGGGAAGTAGGCGCTCAACTGCTTGAGCCACATCCACTCCCTGAAATAGGCTATTAATGATTGAAATTCGCTAACAGAAGAAATCGGAAAGTCTATCCCTATCAGAGTGGTAGTTTTAGACAGAAAACTCCTCTGGAAGGCAGATAATGTATCTCTAGCACTATGGCTTGTCAATTAGTGTTTGAAGATGAAGGACCCAAGCTCCGGGAAAAAGATGCTGACTTAGTCTGGCCAATACTTTCAGCCACTATTCTCCATGGGCCAGAAGAATGCCAGACAGCCACTTAAATTACATGACAAAGCCACAAGTGGGAAAAAAGTGCGCATCTTGAGATACATTGCCTGCTGCCAATTTCCCCCTCAACGAGACAAGCAATTGATGCTACAGGCGGGTAATGAAAACAGCTATTTGTGCCTCAATCCAGATTATTTCTTAAAGGAATGGCATAAAGTCATGTTTTCTACTTAATTCAAGACACAGAAACATAATACACACAGCAGAAAACTCCCCTGGATCCTGAACTCTGCTTTTGCCATGTGAGGACCCACTTCTTGATCTTCAATATGCTTGAGAAAACAGAAATATGAACAAGCAAATAGTAAAAGCCACAGCATAAAATTTATTGGGATTATTTTCTAAATAATTTATACATCTCCAACACCATTGAATGGAGATAATATTAGTTAATTTAATAAATAAATTTACAAAAAAACCAACAACACAAGACTCTAATAGGGGTCTTTTAAGAAAGTAAAAATCTTGGTGACTATATCTTTAACAAATGGAATGACCAAACAAGTGAAGTCAGATGTATCTCAACTCCAAAATTCAACATTGCCAACATGTTTTTCTACTTAAAAGCAAACAATAAAAGCATCCTAATTTAGAAATTACTATGTTTCTTGGTTTCTGTTCTCAAATGCCACAGAAAGATATCTCATGAAAGGAAGCAAAGAACCTAATCTCAGCAGTCTTCTTAAAACCTTAAGGTTGCTTTCACAATATCAATATAAAAATTTACATCCCCATATGACAGATTCCTTTACATATATGAGTAGGAATGCTTTCATAACCTTAGTCTTTAGGTTCACATTATAGCTGTTTGATTAAACCAGCAATAAAGCCCCTCTATATTGGCTGGACTGACTTATTAAGAATTTATTATAGTCTCTTCCAAGAAACCAAGATAATCTCAATACAAATTTTGGTGACAAATATGGATACTTTGTTTTTTAATGGCAAGTATGTTGAAAATTTTCTTTAATAAGTGAACCTCATAACATTTCACAGTAAAAAATAATTCCATTACAATATAAGAACAACCATTAAATTGTCCTCACCATTCCCAGTGACTTTAAATATAAAATCTATTATACAAAGACAAAATTCCTTGTCCTATTTAACCCTGTAAACCAAAGAGTAAAAATGCTGAGAATGAGATACATTTTGAGAATCTCATAATAAGAACATTGGACACCACTTTGCATTGGAAGTGAGGAAGAAAAAGACAAGAAGAAAAATGTTTTAAGGAAGACTGCAATTAAAGAGAAAACTCCATTAAGCTTTATAGTCTTTTTATGCTACATCTTTTGATGCTTCAACATGATGCAAAAAATAAAATTCAGTGAATAAAAGTAGCCAGGAAGGGAATCAAACATTTATAAGATATATTTATTATTTTTCTGACCAAAGTGCAATGGTTTTTAAATCTTCTGAAACAAATAACTATGAAAAAAAAAAAAGTATTTAAGAAAATAAAACACAAATGAGAAATTTAGCCATTAACATTTTTTTTTTCTACTTTATACTAAACCTATATTTATCTAGGAAAACAAACAACTTTGAAATTTAACTAAAATGCTAACTGAATCATTTTTCCAGAAATCTAGCACATGCGTTTCAAAGTTCCACGCTAGGAATTTTATTAAGACCAGTTTAATCATTAATAACACTACATAATAGAGCATAAGAAACATAAGCCATTAGATGTGATCCTTGTCCCCTACCCTCAGATTTAAGTCAGAATAAAGCTGATATTCTGCGAGGTTCTGAACCCCAATGTTCCCAACCCAATCCCTGGAAGCAATGAATATGCC
>JAQZBX010099451.1:0-11473 GCA_029593785.1 Cabassous unicinctus
TGACAGCACCAAGTGCTAGTGAGGATCACTAATACATTGATAGGGGGAATGTAAAATGAAATGACCACTCTTGGAAACAGTTTGACAGTTTTTTAAAGAAAAACGAAATATGCAATAACCATAAGACACAGTCTTTGCACTTGTGGGCATTTATATTAGAGAAATGAAAACTTACATTCACCCCCAAACCTGTATACAAATGTTAATAGTAGTTTTATGTATAATAGCCCCAAACTGGAAACCCAGATGTCTTTCAATGGATGAATGATTATAATTAATAAATAATCATTAATTACTTAATGATTAAATAAACCATGGAATATTACTCAGGATTAAAAAGAAACAAACTATGATACACAACGATCTGGATGAATCTCAAAGAATTATGCTGAGTGAAAAAAAAGCCAGATCCAAAATGTTGAGTAATGTAAGACTCCATTTATATGTCATTCTTTAAATGGCAAAATTATAAAAATGGAGAGGAGATTAGTGGTTGCTAAAGGTTAAGGAGGTGATGGGGATGGGAAGGCAACATGAGGGATGGAAATGTTCTGCCTCTTAATTGTCAACATGTTGGTTGTTATTTTGTACAATAGTTTTGCAGGCTGTTACCACTGGGGTCAACCGGGTAAAGCACCCGTGGGATCTCTCTGTTACTTCTTACAGCTGCATGTAAATCAACAATTATCTCAAAATAAAATAAGTGTTTCATTTTAAAAAAAGTGATAGTATCTCTGACTTGTTCCTGATTTTGATGAGATGGTCCTAATATTTAAACAATTAAAATGATGTTTATGTTTGTTTTTTTACAAAATTGTTTTTTAACATGTTAAGGAGTTTAATTCTATCCCTATTCCTATCTTGGTTATGTTTCTTTTGTAGAACAGCTGCTAGATTTTATAAAATGCCATTTCCTCATCTGTTTATATGATTATATGGCTTTTTCTTCTTTCATGCAATATATTATGGGGTCAGATTTCCTGATAGTTAACCGTCCTTGCATTCCTACTCAATCGTAATGTTAGTCTTTTGATAAACTGCTGGATTTAATTTGCTAAAATTTCTTCAGAATTTCTACATTCATAAATGTGATTGGTTGATGTTTGGTTTTTGAATTTTATCAAGTTTGGTGTTGTAGTTATGCTGTTTTAATGAAATTAATTAAGGGAGATTTCTATCTTTTTATGATCTGGAATAATTTGATAAACATCTTTTTTTATTAGGGAAGTTGTAGGTTTACAGAAAAATCATGGAGAGAGTGTAGAGTTCCCATATACACTCCCCTCCACACACACAGAGATTTCCCTATTATTAACACTATGCATTGGTGTGATGCTTTTCTTACAATTGATTAAAAAAAATATTATTATAATTATACTGTTAACTACACTCAATTTACATTAGGGTTCACTGTTTGTGTTGTACAGTTCTACGGGTTTTTTTTTTTTTTTTAATTTATTCTGTTAACACACATACATCTAAATTTCCCATTTAAACCATGGCCAAATATGTAATTTAGTAGTGTTAATTTCATTCACATATTGTGGTACCATCACCACCATCCATTATCAAACTTTTCCATCACCCCAAACAGAAATTCTGTACCAATTAAACATTAACTCCCCATTCCCTACTTCCTCTCCCTACCTCTGGTACCCTGTAATCTTTCTGTCTCTATGAATTCTCTTATTCCAGTCATTTCATATCAGTGAGATCATACAATATTTGTCCTTTTGTGTCTGGCTTATTTCACTCAACATGATGTCGTCAAGGCGCTCCCATGCTGTTGTATATATCGGAACACCATTCCGAGTCAGGATGGAATAGGGACCTAAGGAGGAGGGGCAGAAAACCCAATGAGTTACACAAACACCAACTGGTAGGAGATGCTGAGGCAACAGTCTGCTAACTCGCACAAACAAGTTATCAGAAGGCAGCTAGCAGCTCCTACCCAGCAGCTGTGTTATCAAAATGTATCTTGCAACATTCTTGCAGGGCAGAAAGGAAAAAAAAACAAAACAGAAAGGGCCTCACCATCACCACCCACATACTTTCATAAACACCTCATGCAGCAAACTCCTGCAGGGCTCATCGACAGTGGACAGAGGCCAGTCACCACCAGTCAAGGCACCTGGCAGAGCTCATGGACAGCAGCCAGAAGCCAATTACTACTGGACAGCAAACCCTAGAAACCAGACCACCCAATGAATTTTCCCTGCTTTGATCCCAAATACTCCAATCAGCATAAACCCTAACCCCCAATGACAGCCAATAAAACCAGAAACCTTTAGAGAGGGGGGCACACATCTCACCCTGTAGTATCCCTGCACCCGTGTCTGGGGTGTGTACTTTTTTCTTTTCCATCAACCAATGAATGGATAAACACATTGTCATATATACACATAATGGAATATTATGCAGCTGTAAAAAGAAATGAAGCCGTGAAGCATATAACAACATGGATGAATCTGGAGGACCTTGTTTTGAGTCAATCAAGCCAGACAGAAAAGGAAAAATACTGTATATTGCGCTATTATGAACTAAATATTTTGTGTAAACTCAAGGACTTAATAACTAGAATATTTGTTTGCTGATCTTTTTCTAGTTTCTCCACTTGTTCAGTCAGATGTTTGATTTTAGCTCTTTCTTCTTTTTAAATTTAGGCATTTAGGGCTATAAATTTCCCTCTTAGCACTGCCTTCACTGTATCCCATAAGTTTTTGATAAGTTGTGTTTTCATTTTCATTTGTGTCAATATGTTTTTAGAAAGTACTGGGGATTGAACCCAGGACCTTGTACATGGGAAGTAGGTGCTCAACAACTGAGCTACATCAGCTCCCCTATATTTACTAATTCCACTTACAATTTTTCTTTGACCCACTGATTGTTTAGGGGGGTGTTGTTTAGCCTCCACATATTTGCAAAATTTCCCCTTTCCTGTCTATTAGTGATTGCCAGCTTTATTCCATTATGGTCTGAGGTGATTTGTATAATTTCAATCTTTTTATTTTTATTGAGACCTTTTTATTTTTATTGAGACCTAACATGTGGTCTATCTTGGAAAAAGATCAATGAGCACTTGAGAAGAATGTACAACATGCTGATTTGGGATGCACCATGTATCAGTATATGCCTATTAAGTCTAGCTTGTTTATCGTATTGTTCAATTTCTCTGTTTTCTTGTTGATCTTTTATCTAGTTCTATTTATTGATGTGAATGGTGTATTGAAGTCCCCAACTATTATTGTAGAGAGGTCTATTTCTCCCTTCAGTTTTGCCATAGTTTGTCTCATGTATTTTGGGCATTCTAGTTAGGTACATAGACATTTATAATGTTATTTCTTCCTGGTGATTTTTTCCTTTTATTAATATATAATGGCCTTCTGTATCTCATAACTTTTTTGCATTTAAAGTTTGTTTTGTCTGATATTAGTATAGCTACTCCTGCTGTTTTTTGGTTACTGTTTGCATGGAGTATCTTTTTCCAACCTTTCACTTTCAGCCCTTTTGTATCCCTGGGTCTAAGATGAGTCTCTTGCAGGCAGTTTATAGATGGCTGTTTTTTAAAAATCCATTCTGTCAGCCTATATCTTTTTATTTGGGAGTTTAATCCATTCACACTCAGTGATTTACTGTAAACGCATTATTTACTTCCACCATTTCATTCTTTGGTTTTCCTATGTCATATCTTATTTTCATCTGTCTTTTTACTTTTTTGGTTATCCTTCCTACTACTATTGCCTTCTACACTCTCCTCCAAGCCTTTTTCTCCTGTCCTTTTCTTTTGGGCTGTTAGACTCCTGCAATGGCGGATTCTTTTTTACAAACTCTCTTCGTTTCTATTTATTTGTGAATATTTTAAAATTACCTTTAGAGTTGAAGGACAATTTTGCCTGATAAAGAATTCTCAGCTGGCAGTTTTTCTCTTTCAGTATCCTAATTATATCATGCCACTGTCTTTTTCCTCTGTGGTGTCTGATGAGAAATCTGCACTAGGTCTTACTGGGCATACCTTATATGTGATGGTTTACTTCTTCCTTGCTGCTTTCAGAATTTTCTCTTATCTTTGATGTTTGACATTCTAAGTATTATGTGTCTTGGAGTAGTTCTATTCAGATTTATTCCGATTGGGGTATGCTGTGCTTCTTAGACATGTAAATTCATTTCTTTACTGAAAGTTGGGAAATTTTCAGCAATTATCCCCTCAAATTCTCTTTCTGCCCCTTTTCTTTTCTCTTCTCCTTCTGTAACTCCCATGACACATTTTTCATTGTGCTTTGTGTTGTCATTCAACTCCCTGAGCCCTGCTTAATTTTTTCCCATTCTTTTCTCTTTCTGTTCTTCTCTCTCTTCAATTTCAGCTGTTCTGTCTTCTGAATCACTTATTCTTTCTTCTATCATTTCAAGTCTGTTGTTTGCCTCTGTTTTTTAATATATTTTTATTACAGAAATTGTGAACTTACAAAACAATCATGCACATGTGTAGAATTCCCATACAACACCCCTTCACCAACACATCGCACCATTGTGAAAAATTTGTCACAGATTATGAGATAATATCATCAGACTATTACCACTAACTATGGTCAATAGCATACATTTGGCATATTTTTCCATACTCCCCTACATTACTAACACAGTATGTCTTTGGCATTGATGCAAGAATATTTCAGTATTACTGTTAACTATAGTCCATAGGTTACATTAATTGTATTTTTCCCATGCTTCCCCACATTCCCACCACCCTGCAATATTGATGTACTTCTTTTCTAGTTCACAGAAGAATATTCTTGCATTTGTACTGTTAACCACAATTCTTATCCACATCTGCATTCACTGTGTTATTCAGTACTTAGATTATTCTCTAGCTTTCTTTCAATTGACATTTACATCCATAGACTACCCTTTTCAGCTACAGTCCCATTTATAAACCAGCTGCTACTCACTATAATGTGTGATCATCAACTTTATCCATTCCCACACTTTTACAGTCAGGTAAATTAAAACTCCTACATACATTAAGCATGCATACTCCTTCACAGCCCTTCTCTTATTTCTGAATAACCTATACTCTAGGTTTTAACTCCATGTATTTATTCTTCATATTTAGTTCATATTAGTGAAACCATGCAATATTTGTCTTTTTGTGTCTGACTTATTTCACTTAGCACAAGGTCTTCAAGATTCATCCATGTTATCATATGTGTCCCAATTTCATTTTTTCTTATTGCAGCATAGTATTCCACCATATGTGTATAATACATTTTATTTTTCCTTTCATAGGTTGAGGGACACATCATTTACTTCCATCTTTTGGCAATTTTGAATAACGCTGCTATGAACATCGGTGTGCAAATGTCTGTTCACACCACAGTTTTCATTCTTCTGGAAATATTCCTAGTAAAGGAATTGTTGGATCATACGGCAATTCTATACTTCACTTCCTGAGGAACTACCAAACTGTCTTCCACAGAGGCTGCACCATTTTACAATCCCACCAAAAGTGAAGGAGTATTCTTATTTCTCCACATCCTCTCCAGCACATACTCTTTTTTTTTTAAATTTAATAATGGCCATTCTATGCAATGTGAGATGATATCTCATTGTAGTTTTGATTTGCATTTCCCTAATAGCTAGCAATATTGAACATTTTATCATGTGTTTTTTGGTCATTTGTATTTCCTTTTTGGAGTTATGTCTGTTTAAGTCTTTTGCCCATTATTAAATTGGCTTGCTTGCTCTTTTATTGTTGAGTTGTATGATCTCTTTACATAGAATGGAAATCAAACCCTTATCAGATATGTGGTTTCCAAATACTTTCTCCCATTGAGTGGGCTGCCTTTTACCTTCTTGACAAAGTCCTTTGAATCACAAAAGTGTTTAAGTTTGAGGAGGTCCCATTTATCCATGTTTTCTTTCATTGCTTGTGCTTTTGGTGTAAGGCTTAAGAATCCACCACCTACCATGAGGTCTTGAAGATGTTTTCCTACATTTTCTTGTAGGAACTTTATGGTTCTAGCTTTTATTCCCCACCCCACCCCCTGCTGTTTTGCTGTCTGTGTCCATTCACTGTGTGATTTTCTGTGTCTGCTTTTTTTTTTTTGGTCTTTTCCTCTAGGCTTCACTGGGATTTGAACCTGGGGACCTCCAATGTGGGAGAGAGGCACCCTCTCGCATGCACCACCTCAGTTCCTGGTTTCTGTCTCATTTTGCCTTGACTCTCCTCTGTGTCTCTTTTGTTGCATCATCATCTTGCTCCATGGGTCGCCACACAGGCCTGGCACGCCTTCACCAGGAGGCCCTGGGGGTTGAACCTGGGTCGTCCCATATGGCAGACAGGAACCCAATCACTTCAGCCACATCCACTTCCCTCTAGCTTTTACATTTAGATCTTTGATCCATTTTTAGTTAATTTTTGTATAACATGTGGGATAGGGGTCCTCTTTTTTTCTTTTGGATATGGATATCCAGTTATTCCAGCATCATTTTTTGAATACAGTTCTTCCCCAGCTGGTTCTGTTTGACAGGCTTGTCAAAAATCACTTGACCATAGGAGAGCAGATGTGGCTCAAGCAGTTGAGCCCTTGTTTCCCACGTAGGAGGTCCCAGGTTCAGTTCCCAGTGCCTCCTAAAAACAAACAAACAAAAGAAGAAACAAACAACAAGCAAAAAAAAACAAAAACAAAAAAAAACAACTAACTCAGGGGAGCAATGTGGCTCAGTGGTTGAGGGCTGGCTTCCCACATATGAGATTCTGGTTTCATTCCCCAGCCCTGGTACCATAACAAACAAACAAACAAAACCACTTGACCATAGATCTGAAGGTCTGTATCTGAACCATCAGTTTGGTTCCATTGGTCTATGTATCTATCTTTATGCCAGTACCATGCTGTTTTTGCCATTGTAGCTAGGTAATATGATTTAAAGTCTGGAAGGGAGAGTCCTCCAACTTTGCTTTTCCTTTTTAAGATGTTTCTGGCTATTCAGGATCCTTACTTTTCTAAATAAATTTGATAATTGTGTTTTCCATTTGTTTAAAAAGTGCTGGTGGAATTTTTATCAGGATTGCATTGAATCTGTATATCAGTTTGGGTAGAATTGACATCTTTAGGATATTTAGTCTTCCAATCCATGAGCATGGAATGTTCTTCCAATTATTTAGGTCTTTTAAAATTTCCTTTAGCAATGCATTATAGTTTTCTCAATACAATTGCTTTACATCCTTGGTTAAGTTTATTCCTAAATATTTGATTGTTTTAGTTGCTATTGTAAATGGAAATTTTTTCCTGACTTCCTCCTCAGTTTGCACTTTACTAGTGCTTAGAAACACCACTGATTTTTGCATATTGATCTTGTATCCTGACACTCTACTGAAATTGTTTATTAGCTCTGGCAGCTTTGTTGTAGATTTTTCAGTACTTTCTAGGTATAGGATCATATCATATGTGAATATCTAAAGTTTTACTTCTTTCTTTCCAATTTGGATGCCTTTCATTTCTTTTTCTTGACTGATTGCTCTAGCTAGAACTTCTAGCACTATATTGAGCAACAGTGGCGACAGTGGGCATCTTTGTCTTGTTCCTGATCTCAATGGGAAGGCTTTCTTTCTTTCACCATTGAGTACAATGTTAGCTGTGAGTTTTTCATATATGGCCTTTACCATGTTGAGAAAATTTCCTTCAATTCCTATCTTTTATAGTGTTTTTATAAAGAAAATATCAAGAAAGGATGCTGTATTTTGTCAAATACCTTTTCTGCATTAATAGGATCATGTGATTTTTCTTCTTTGATTTCTTATGTGGTGTATTATGCTGATTGATTTTCTTGTGTTGAACCACCCTTGTACGCCTGGTATAGAACCCACTTGATCATGATGAATAATTCTTTTAATGTGTTGCTGGATCAATCAATTAGCAAGTATTTTGTTGAGGATTTTTGCATCAGTATTTATTAGGGAAATGGGTCTGTAATTTTCCTCTGTGGTAATATCTTTACCTGACTTTGGTATTAGGGTGATATTGGCTTCATAGAATGAGTTTGGTAGCATTCTTTCTTGTTCAAATTTTTGGAAGAGCTTGAGTAAGATTGGTATTACATCTTTGAATGCTTGGTAGAACTCACCTGTGAAACCATCTGGTCCTGGGATTTTAATTTTGGGGAGTTGTTTGATGTCTGTTTCAATCTCTTTACTTGTGATTGGTTTGTTGAAGTCTTCTATTTCTCCTAGGGTTAGTGTAGGTTGTTTGTATGTTTCCAGGAATTTTTCCATTTTATCTACATTGTCTAGTATGTTGGAGTACAGTTGTTCATATTATCCTCATGATTTCTTTTATTTCTGTGGGGTCAGTAGTAGTGTCCCCATTTTCATTTTATTTATTTGCATCTTCTCTCTTTTTTTCTTTGTCAGTCTAACTAAGGGTTTGTCAATTTTGTTAATCTTCTCAAAGAACCAACTTTGGTTTCGTTAATTCTCTCTATTGTTTTTTGCTCTCAATTTCATTTATTTTTGCTCAGATCTTTGTTATTTCATTCCCTCTACTTGCTTTGGGAATAGTTTGCTGTTCTTTTTCTAGTTTCTCCAATTGTGTAGTTAAGTCATTGATTTTAACTCTTTCTTCTTTTTTAATGTAAGCATTGGGGACTATAAATTTCCTTTTCAGCACTACCTTTGCTGCATCCCATAGGTTGTGATATGTTGTGTTCTCATTTTCATTTGTCTCAAGGTATTTATTGATTTATTTCACAATTTCTTTTTTGACTCACTGATTAAGAATATGTTGTTTAATCTCCAGATTTTTGTGAATTTTCCTTTTTCCACCTCTTGTTGATTTCCAACTTTATTCCATTATGATCAGAGAAAGTGCTTTGTGTAATTTTCCTTTAGTATATCCTGCAAAGCCAGTCTCTTGGTTACAAAGTCTCTCAGTTTCTGTTTATCTGTGCATATTCTAGACTTGCCCTCATTTTTGAAAGATGATCTTGTCAGATATTAGATTTTTGGCTGACAGTTTTTCTCTTGCAGTATCTTAAATATATCGTACCAGTGCCTCCTTGCCTCCATGGTTTCTGACAAGTAATCGGCATATAATCTTATTAGGTATCCCTTATATGTTATGTGTTGCTTTTTTCTTGCTGCACTCAGAATTCTCTCTTTGTCTTTGGTATTTGACATTCTATTACTATGTGTCTTGGATTTGGTCTATTTGGATTTATTTGGGTGGGAGTATGTTGTGCTTCTTGGACATGGATATCTATGTCCTTCAATATGGTTGGGAAATTCTCTACCAGTATTTCTTCATATATACCTTCTGCCCCTTTTCCTTTTTCATCTCCTCTGGGACACCCATGATATGTATGTTTGCATGTCTCTTGCTGTCATTTAGTTCCCTGAGACCTCTTCATTTTTTTCCCATTCTTTTCTTCATCTGTTCTTTTGTATGTTCACTTTCAGAGGCCATGTCTTCAAGCTCACAGATCCTTTCTTCTACCTCCTCAAATCTGCTGTTATATGCCTTTAGTGTATTTTTAATTTCATTTATTGTGCCTTTCATTCCCATCAGATCTACCATTTTTCTATATATGCTTTCAAATTCTTCTTCATGCTCATTCATTGTCTTCTTAATACTCTTAATTCCTTTAGCCATCTCATTGAATTTATTAAGGAGATTTGTTTGAACATCTATGATTAGTTGTCTCAACTCCTTTATGTCATCTGGAGGCTTATCTTGTTTCTTTGACTGGGCCATATCTTCCTGTTTCTTGGTATGGATTTTAATTTTTGGCTGGCATTTTGACATCTGGCTTACTAGATGGATTTATTCTGGGTACAGTTTCCTTCTTTAGTTTAGGGCTTCTTGCCCTTTCTCCCTTGCTGTCTGTGTAGTAGGAGCTGAGGATATAATTCATCCTGTAAGCTGTGGAGGCTGAAGCTGCCCATGTTGCCTCAGGAATGGATGAAGCTTCTCTCACCTTTCTCCTCTGCCAGGGTTAAGGGCAGGGATGGAGCTACAGATGTCTGAGTATCCAATATGTGTAGACTGAAAGCACCTGCAGTTTCCCAGAGAGGCTGAGGAAACACCAGCCCCCTCCTATCCAATAGGGTGGAGGGGTGGAGATGGGCTGCAGGTGCTGCCCAGATAGGCTGAGGAAACACAGCTCCTCTCCTATCCTATTGGGGTGTGGGAATGGAGCTCTAGGTATCCGACTATTCAGTCTGTACTGGCTGAAAGCACCTGCAGTTGCATAGAGAGGCTGGTGCAGATCCTTCCAGCTTCTTCCCTGCTGGAGGTGGGGCTGGGGCCTAGGCTAGGGCTGCAATCTGATCTGGGTGGAAAGAAGCCTGTCCCTACCATCACTGTGATTTTCAATCTGGCCCACTTCCCCTCATGCCAGGGGTGGATTTAAAATGACAGCTACTGGACTCTTTCTGACTTGGACAGGTTTAAACTTTAGCTGTTCTTAGGATTATACTTTAGCCAGCCAAATTTACTAATCAGTAGCTGAAGTCCATGGCCAACTGTCTCTTCCTCCCCTGTTTTTGGGAAATAGAGCGTCCAACTCCAGCCACAGAATATCTCCCAAGATGGCAGGTACCAGCTTCCATTGCATGGGATGCTCTACTCAAAAATCTTCACTGCAGATGGACAGTCTCCTCCTTTCATTCTTTTAAGGATGTTGCAGGATGCTCTTTGTTCTCCTGGGCCCCTCAAACAGGTACTTTAGATACCTCTGTTTAAATTACTAACTGCCCTGTAGAATGAGCTGACTCTTGGAACACCTTACTCAGCCATCAGCTTTGGATTAATTCCTCCAATGTGTTTTTTAAAATTAATTTATTTTTAAACAAGTCAATTTTATTGATACATATTAATAAAGCATAAATCCATCCAAAGTGGAAAATCAATGGTATTTGGTGTAATCACACATTTGGTGTAATCATTTCAATCATTCTTAGAGCACTTTCATTATTCCAATAATAATAATAAACAAAAAAACAAATGAACAAACAACTCATCACCTCTCAATCTCTCTATGCTTCCCCCGCCATACATAGCTGCTATTCTTTTTCCTTCTCTCTAGTATATTTGTATTTATATTTTGTAAAAACAGTCTTATATATGCACCCATATTTGTGTTTTACATGAGGTTTTACTATCTTATACAGTCCCATGTTACAGTTTTTAGCTTTCCTTCTAGTAATATACATGACCTTGGACTTAGCCTTTCAACCACTGTCATACCCATATAATAGCTCTGCTAATTTTCTAATGTGTTTATATATATATATATATATATTTTTTTTAATTATTTACTTTATCCATTTTAAACCCCCCTCCCCCATTTGCTGTTTTGTGTCCATTCGCTGGGCAATTCTCTCTGTCTGTTTCCTGCCATCTCTTCTCATCCTTCTCCTCCAGTCTTCACCAGGATTCGATCCTGGAGACCTCCAATGAAGGAGAGAGGTGTTCTGCCA
>JAQZBX010099452.1:0-11470 GCA_029593785.1 Cabassous unicinctus
CCCTTCTTGAGTCTGCCAAAAGTTATTTGTATATCTGCTTTCCAGCATCCCAACAGTTATGAAATTTTCCTTTCCTATCATCCTTCCTGTAGGTTTAAGTCTCTTCAAAAATTACTTTTGGACTGACATCACCTGCAACACAATTGGCAGATCAGGGCTTATCCAGGTCAGCGTGAGGTGAAGATTAGATTCCAAGAAGCCTAATTCTGAGGCACATAAATAGGGGCTGTGGCCCTACCAGAAGGTACCTCTGGGGCTCCTAGACCTCACACAGCATCACGTGGTCCTGTGCCACCTTTGTTCCCAGCCCTCTTCACCTGACCACGAAGGCCTGTCACCGCCTGCAGAACTAAGCCGCCAGCTGTCGCCAAGCCCACTGCCAGGCCAGGGAGAGCGCTGCCCACAGATTCATCTAGATGATAATCCACCAACCCCGCAGCCCCAGCACCTGCCCTGCACCCTGGTGGGCACCGCAGTCAGCAGGTCTAGGCCCTGCCAAGGGCCACTGATTTAAAAAGCCCGCAGGCCCCGAGCAGGTGGTGATGCTGGTCCTAGCAGGGCCAGAGTGGTCCATGGATAAGGACACACTCACCTCTGTGGTGGTGCTGACAGAGGCCTGTGCCCTGCAAGTGCCCCTGGGCAATGCCAACCTGGTGCTGGCACCTGTGCTCACATCGGTGCTGCAAGTGCCTCTTGGAGATCACACACTCATCCTGGGGCCCCAGCAGGAGGAGAGGGCGACTCACCTGATGGCCTGGAACTGGGCTCTGTCCTGGACATTCCCCAGGAGTACATCATGGTCCAGCAAGGATTTTTCTGTGCATCTGTCCTCGACACCGATGAGGAAGATGTGAACTCCAAGCATCTGGCACCCTGGGTGGACCCTCCAGCCAGCTCCGTCGCAGGGCTCCACTTCTCTGCTAGAAAGGTCCTCAGCTTCTATTCCCACAGCCCCATCCCAGAGCCCTCTACTTTGGCCCCCAACCCTAGTTCAGAGACACTTTCTTCTGGCCCCTATTTCAACCTGGACTTTCACCTTCTGAGGCCCTTCCCCAACTCACCACTCCGACCTTTACCTCTCTCTCCTAGTCCAGCGCTCACCCAGCCTTCCACGCAAGGCCCGGAGATGCCTGTTTCAGGAATGAACTGTCCTCTCACCATCCCTTGCCACTCTGCTGGTGACCATGAGAGGGTCTTCTGACAGCCCCTGTGTGTACAAGTGTGTACAAGGACCTCCAAGCATGGACAGAAGACAGATGTTTGTTTGATGCAGGCTGCATTGCAGAATTTTGGATCATGATGGACTAGAAGATCAGCAAGAAACAGCATCTTGGCAAAGAAATTTTCTGCCTGGGACCCAGTGAACTTTCAGACCTTCATTTTCTGCTCAGATGATTTTCTCTATAGCAGACATGCTTAGGCATCTCCATTCTCCCTTGTTTGCTCAGATCTCAGCTCCAGCATGTTTGGCTAAAAATGTACCCATCCCCCAGCACACTATGGCCACATCCTTTTTCTCTGTCCCCCTTCCCCCCCGAGAATCAGAATCATTACTGAGTTCCTATATTCAGTAGTTTTTGGCACTAGTTGCAGTGCTGATTTATGACGATCTTCTCGCCAAGGACCTTTTCCTTATTAGGGCCCTAGTCCCTTTTTGGGGGATCTAGAAAATTGTTTCATGTTAACAAATGTGTGTAGGATACAAGACAAAAGCTGAACTCAAACTAATGACCCTGTGCCCTCCATTTATGCTAATGACGAAGTTAGCAGATGGTTAAACTATATTATTGAGCTGTGGGATTTTTTCCCCCCAAAGAACCCAGCTCTTTTTCATTCATTTCTTCTTGCAGACTTTCAATGTGATTCTCCTGTTCAGAAAAGTTAATAATTCTAGGAATCTGTGTCTTTACAGTTCTAAGATTATGAACATACCTTTGTTACTGGATAGCTCTGGTTTCTGGACTTCTAAGTTCTTGGCTTATGTCGCATAAAAGAATTTAAGGACATACCATAGGTTAGGCAAGGTAGTAAAGAGTTTAATAAGAAACAAGAAAACGAGAAAAGCACACGGCCCATGCCAAGTGAGTTGCGTGTGTGGGACCCTAGGTCAGGGCTTTTTAAAGTCTGTTGTTATTATTGTTGCGTCACCGATCATTTCTCAGGGACCAATGATGAGGCCTTTGAGAATATCCGGGGCTTTCCCTCTGTTCCAAATGAATTTTTCGTGGCCCAGGTTTTGCAAGATCCCTCAAGAGGTTTCCAGGAGGCATCTCACAGCCCTGTGGTTTGTCAGCCATGTTGTCTGCCAGCCATGTTGTCTGTTGGCCCGCCACCTTCTCCCTTTCACTATACTAATATGACTCAATTCCCCCCTCAGAGGGTTTACACCCTTATTTTTAAGGGGGTGCTGAAGAGCAATGGTCATTTTTCTGTAGCTACTTCCTCCTGGTTAGGAGATGTAAACCCTACCTGACAAGGTGTAAAACCCTCTAGCTATTCTGTTGCAGTTCAGGGAAGATGGGCCTGGCACCCTGGTTGGATCTGGAGGAAATCTCCACATGATTAATAAGGCATTGATTTTGTAAGAAATTAACTTAGTTAGAATTTAAGATACATGGTCCTACTAAAAGGATAAAGAAGATGGTGGTAGGCAGGTTCAAAAAGGAGGCCAGCCATGACATACTGGATGACAAGACTGAGAAAGGCCAGGTTCCTTCAAATGCTACATCCTCCCAAAGTTGATGAGAAGTTGTGTTCTTCTTTGAGCTCTTTTATGCTGTTGGTTAACTCTAAGGAGAGATTGTGGTAGACCTGCTGGGTTTGGATATAAACTGCCAACCCTAGTTTATACCCAGTAAAATAAAAGAATGTCTCCCTTATGTACTGTCATTATTTTGCTTGCCATATGCTTGCCTTGTTGTTGCCTATACTGTCTTTGTTAGTTTATGTCTAGGGCAATGTCTCTCTTCATATCTCTCCTAGCTGTCTTAAGCATAACCACTGCTGTGGGAACTAGGGTTGGCAATTTATACCCAAACCCAGCAGGTCTACCACAATCTCTCCCTAGAGTTAACCCACAGCATAAAAGAACTCAAGGAAGAATGCTGGTTCCCATCAACTCAGGGAGGATGCAGCCTCTGAAGGCACCTGGCCTGTGGTCCAGTATGTCATGACTGGCCCCCTTTTTGGGCCCTCCTCTATCATCTTATTTATCCTTTTCATATGACCATGTATCTTCAAAATTCTAGTTAAGTTTATTTCTTACAGCTTCAACACCTTATTAGTTATGTGGGGATTTCATCCAGTTTCAACCAGGGTGCCAGACCCGTCTTCTCTCAACCACAATAGAATAGAATAGAATACTGCCCTAATGAGCAGGAAGTAACTACAGAAGAATGACTGTTGCCTCACAGCAGCCGCTTAACAACAAGGGTATGAACTCTCTGAGGGGTGAGTTGAGGCGGGTTAGTACAAGGAAACGAGGAGAAGATGAGCCAAAAAGTGGCTGACAGACAACATGACTGTAAGACCCCACCAAGACCCTGACCTTGACCTTGAGGTCCCAGTTGGGATTCTTTCCGGGGCCTCCCCTTGGCCCCAGGTATTCCAAACAGTCCTCACCATTGGGCCCCACCATTGGTGGGGTAAACAATAACAGCTGGAGCCCCTCCCCTTAGCATGAGCAACAGAAGGAATAATTAGTAGTTTAAAAGGTAACATACAAGCCAAATCTTGCTCATTCTGCCTAGAGGAGCCTACATCAAATCTCGGTGTGTATTTCCATCCTTCTCTCCTATTTCTCAGAAAACTTTCTTTTCCTCTATTACCCAATAAATTCTCTTTACTGACCTAACTAAAATTTTTAAAAAAGATGACCCTGTCCTGGACCCTGCACCCGCATCTCCTTACCTTCTCCATCTTGGTGGCATGGTCTTGATTGTTGAAAACTGGGAAGGCTGTTTCTAAAAGGGAGTTAATAGAAGCTTAGGGACCCAAGAAAAGTTTTTGCAGCTTTCTATGGATATCTGATTCAGACTGACTGGGTTTCTAGGTTCTGCCTCTGAGTAATTTCCCTGAGCTATTAATTGACCAGTTTGGTAGTGCATTTCCTCATCCCCTTTAAGGAAACATGACCACGTGGTCTCTGGCCCTCAGATTCGTCTCTTTTACACAGTTTTAACTGGAATTCAGTGTCCCATACAGAGCCCACTCTCAGCCTTACAGCAGCCATGTAGTGTGGCAGAAAAAGATTAGCTTCTTTCTTTTTAGACTATCAATAGGCAGGTTGTCCCAATCAGAAGCCACCCATTATCCTAGAGGAGGATAAATGCATTTGTCAGTATGGGTTGTGTCCCACAGCTAGACCTGGTTGAACTGATTGTTTGCTGAGCCAGCATCCTGGAGATCAGGAGCCCTGCTTGCTGTCCCCATGTTCTGGGGATCAGGAGCTCTATGTCTCTGGGCATCCCCAGAACCTTAGAGGTTTTGGAAGACTTCCCCCATTTCAGATGATAAAAACTCCATCCTTCCAGGTGTTCATGTCAAAACCTTGGGCTCTTCCCTGACTCCTTTCCCCCATATGCCACATGTAATTCATCAGGAAATCTTGCAGGTTCTGCCTTCAAAATGTATCCAAAATCCAAACACCCCATACCAGCTTCCCTGCCTCCATCCTGGTCAAAGCCAATTGTCTTTTACCTGAATTACTACAAATCTCCTCCTCCAAACTGGTCTCCTTAATTTTATTCTTGTGCCCCTGCAATCTAATCTCAACATACTAATCTTTTAAAATTTGTCAGATCATGTCACACGTCTTCCCAGAAGCTTCCAAAGGTTTTCAAATTCACATGGAGTAAAAACCAAAGTCTTTACGATTGCCCAAATGCCGCCCCACCCCCACCCCCGGCCTTTTTGTTTCTCTGACATAATCAAAATACTTAAAGTTCGATTCATGCCAACAACAGTGGCTTATTTTGCTGTTCATTGAACATACCAAGATGCCAGGCACACTCCCACCTTCAAGTTTTCCTCTAGTATTCTGTCAGCAAGTTCTCTCTTACCCCAAATTTCTGCTTCACCAAATCTTTACCTCTTTAAAGTCATTGCTAAAATCATCTTTTTTTAAAAGAGACATACTCAGTCCATCCTATTTCATATTACATCCTGTTCCTGCACATGACACATTCAAACCTCTTATCTCTGTGATGATTTGGTTCCAGTTTCAACTTGATTAGGTTATGGTGTCCAGCTGTTTGGTCAATCCTTGTACTGTTTGTTACTGTGAAGACATTCCATAGGTGGGATTCTCATGCACAATCAATTGATGCCATCAAGAACTAGTTGAGTACATCTACAATCTACAAAGGAGATTGCTTCTGCAAATTGAAGTGTCTTCTCATCTTAATAGGGGGAGCACTTAAAAAGCCAGAAAGGACAGTTTCTAAAGTGATAGGAATTTCTGCCTCAACTTCAACATTGGCTCTGCTGGAGTTTTCAGCAAACCAGTCTCCCAAGGGGAATTTGGACTAAGGACTTCAAAATCACTTGTTTGGGATTTCCAGGTTGAGGTCTCCCCATGGAGTTCAGACTTGCAGCCCCAATGATTGCATCGGACAGTTCCATATAGCTCTTTGGGTGGGTAGGTGTTTGTGTGTATCTTGATCTGGGTCTCAGAGATCCTCATAGCTAACAGGATTTTGCTCTTCTTGGGTCTGCCAGAACAGTTATTTGTATATCTACTTTTAAGTATCCGAACAGTTATGAAATTCTCCTTTCCTATCATTCGTCTTGTAGGTTTATGTCTCCAAAAATTACTATTGGATACATATTTAATCATCTGTATTTACTTTTTAGTTTTTAATTGTTTATATTTTCAATTATTAAATGTACAAAATAAAGTTAAAAAAAAAGAAAAGAAAAAAAAAACAATGACAATAAAGCGCAGTTTAGCCTTTTGCTTGTTAAAAAATAAATTACTATTGGACTGACGTCACCTGCAACACAATTGGCTGACCAGAGTTCATCCAGGTCAGTGTGAGGAGGCGGAGATTAGATCCCAAGAGGCCCAGCCCTGTTGGCGGGTTCTGTGGCACATAAATAGGAGCTGTGGCCCTTCTAGGAGGTGCCTCCAGAGCTCCCAGACCTAACCCAGCGTCGCGCAGTCCTGCAGCCTCTTCGTTCCCAGTCCACCTCATCTGACCACGGAGACCTGTCACCGCCTGCAGGACTAAGCCGCCATCGGTCGCCAAGCTCGCCAGGAGACCAGGAGGACCCGCCCACAGGTCCCGCCCCGCAGGCCCAGCGCCTGTCCCACGCCCTGGTGGGCACCGCAGTCACCAGGTCCAGGCCCGGCCAAGCGCCGCCGACTTGAAGAACCTGCGGGCCCCGAGCAGGTGTCGATGCTGGTCCTGGAAGGACCTGAGGGGCCCGGGGCCGAACATGCGCTCACCTCCGTGGTGGTGCTGACAGAGGACTGTGCCCTGCAAGTGGCCCTGGGCGACGCCGACCTGGTGCTGGCGCCAGCGCCCTCGTCAGTGCTGCAAATGTCTCTCGGAGATCACACGCTCATCCTGGTGCCTGAGGCCCTCGTGGGCTCGCTCCTGGAGCAGTCAGGAGGAGAGGGCGACTTGCCCATTGGCCTGGAACCGCGCTCTTTCCCGGAAGCTGCCGAAGAGCACATGGTGGTCCAGGAGGGAATCTTTTGCGCATCTGCGCTGGAGAACATAGAGGAAGACGTGGACTCCGAGCACCTGGCGTCCTGGGTGGAGCCTCCAGCCGGCTCTGTCGCGGGTCTCCACGTCTCTGCTAGAAGGGTCCTGAGCCCCTGTTCGCAGGGCCCCATCCCAGAGCCCTCTGCTTCGGCTCCCAACCCTAGTTCAGAGAGACGCTCCTCTGGCCCCCAATTCAACCTGAGCTTTCACCTTCCCAGGCTCTTCCCCAGCTCACCTCTCCAACCTTTGCCTCCCTCTCCTAGTCCAGGCCCCCAACCGCGCCCGCAGCGCTCACCCCGCCCTCCATGCAAGGCCCGTAGACGCCTGTTTCAGGAATGAACTGTCCTCCCACCATCCCTTGCAACTCTGCTGGGGACCATGAAAGGGTCTTCTGACAGCCCCTGTGTGTACATTTCACAACCTGCAAGGACCTCCAAGCGTGGACAGAAGACAGATGTGTTGTTTTGTTTTGTTTTGTTTTGTTTTGTTTTGTTTTGTTTTGTTTTTATGCAGGCTGCATTGCAGAACTTTGGATCAGTGGCAGACTAGACCATCAGCAAGAAACAGCGTCTTGGCAAAGAAATTTGCTGCCTGGGACCCAGTGTACGTTCAGACCTTCATTTTCTGCTCAGAAGGTTTTCTCTATAGCAGACATGTTTAGGCAGCTCCATTCCCTCTCGTTTGCTTCAGACCTCAGTTCCAGCAAATTTTGCTAAAAAGGCACCCATTCCCCAGCACACTACGACTGCATCTGTTTTCTCCACCCCAAATTAGAATCATGACTGAGTTCTTACATTGAGTGGGATTGGGCGCCATTCCCGGTGTTTTATGACGACCTTTTCACCATGGACCTTCTCCTTATGACGGCCCTAGCCCCTTTTTGGGGATCTAGAATATTGTTTCATATTAACAAATGTGTGCAGGAGGCAAGACAAACACAGCACTGGAAGTCATGGCTCTGTGCCCTCCTCCTTTGTTAATATGGGATATGCAAATGGTCAAACTCTGTTATTGAGCTGTGGGGTTTTCTCCCCTAAGAACCCAGCTCTTTGTCATTCTTTTCTTCTTGTAGACTTTCAATCAGATCCTACTGTCCAGGAAAAGTTGATAATTCTAGTTATCTGTGTCTTTATAGTGCTAAGATTCTGAATATACCTTATACATTGTTTCGGTGTATATAAATATTTTTTGTTTCTTATGTTGCTCTGGTATTTAATAAAATTGCTGAATTTTTAATCAAGAAGGCATTTCCTCTATCTTAGCTCCTTTAATTATAGGATATAACTCCTCTGGTCCAGGGATTCTAACTTTTTGTCTTATGAGGTCCTCTCTATTGGCCTCCAAGGATTCTCTTTTTTTTTTACGGCCGATGATTGAACCCCAGACCTTGTATGTGGGAATCTGGAGCTCAACTACTGAGCCACTTGGGCGTCCCTGAGTGGGATTTTTTATTTGTTTGTTTTATTTGTTTGTTTTTTTGTTTTTTTTCAGGAGGCACCAGGAACCAAACCCGGGAACTCCCAGGTGGGAGGTGGGTGCTCAATCACTTGAGCCACATCTGCTCCCAAGGATCCTCATTTTTTAACCCCTAGTTTTCCCTTTTTACTTGTTTAAAAGACTTTTCCACATCTTTAGTATCAGCCAAACTTTTCTAATTTTTTCCCAAATATAAATGCCAATTAGCTTAGTGCTCTAACAAGGTACTTGCATTAGAAGTGAATCCTGTCACTACACCAATTTTCCTGTCAATGTTGTTGTTATAACAGATTGAAAGCAGTTCAAATCAAAAGTAAAGCCGGTCCCACAGGTCTACAGGTTGAATGCTCACTGCAGTTTATTTGCTTGCTTAATTACAGCTTCCAGTATGTCTGTTTTAGTCTGCTAAGCTGCCGAAATGCAATATATCAGAAATGGGTTGACTTTCACAATGGGGATTCACTAGCTTATAAGCTTACAGTTCTGAAGCTGTGAAAATGCCCAAATCAAGGTTTCATCAGGTGATGCTTTCTCTTAAAAAGCAGATTGTTGGCAGTCCCAAACTACTCGGTTGCATAGCAAATCTCATGGCGGTACCTGCTGGTCCTTTCCTTCTATTCCGGGTTTCATAGCTTTCAGTTTCTTGGTTCCATTGTTTATAAAGGACTCCAGTAAGAGGATTAAGATCCACCCTGGATAACACCTTAATTGAAGTAACCTAATCAAAGGTCCTTAACTGAGTAACCTAATCAAAAGTTCCCACCCATAATTGGTTCACATCAGGAGCGAGTTAGTTTTAAGAACATGATCTTCTGGGGTCCATCCAGTTCTAAATTATCACAATGTCTAATGCACAATTACCAGGTCAGGACACACAATACATTTAAAGGTGGAGGATATTAAATACTTTAAAATCCATCGACGAGACAGCCACTGGACTGCAAACAATACTTTTAACAAGGGAGCTCAGGAGGCAGGTCTGATGCAGTGTCAGTGGAGAATCTAAAGCCATTGATGGTGGGAGGCACTGGTCTGACTGCAGGGTGTGAGTGAGAACAGAAGTCTCACAGCAGGGGGCACTGAAGTTGGCAGTCAGACAGGGGTCAATCTGCCTCAACCTGATGCTCAGGCAGAATTTTCATTGGGTTTTTATAAGAAGTCCAGTCTGACTGGCACTGAGTCAGTCCAAATAATTTCTTTACCCAAATGTCTGGTTTTCACTTACTACAAAAATATGTTTACTGAGGTCAACATGTTTCAAATATTCCAAGGATTTTTTCAAAATGTGGTCAAAACATGTTTACAATATTTTAGGATCCAAGATTATTATCATTTCAATAAATAACACCCTCACCCTAGAGGTATTTTTTATACTCACAATCCATATACTTCTGAGATGGGGTGTACTGCTTGAAGCTTCCAAGACACAGATGTTTCTTCCTCATTCAAAATCTATCTCCTTTAAAGCTCAGACCCTGAGACTATGTTTCCATAGGTAATATTATAGTACTATGTGCTAAGGGTCAATAATGGGGTGTATAAGGAGTATGGGATTTTTCCTTTTTGAGTAAGGAAAACCTTCTGAAATGGACTGACCTGATGACAGCACAACTCTGTGATGAAATTGATAGCTACTGAGGGTATACTTTAGATGGACTGTACAAGGCAAGGGACCATATAACACAGTGAACCCTCTGGTGAATGATGGACTCTGGTTAACAGTACAAATATGAGAACTTTCTCTCATGTACTATAACCAATATACAATACTAGTACATGGTATTAATAATAGGATGGTTGTAAGAAAAATATACTCTATGAGCTATAGATTGTAATATTATGATGATGATCTTTCATTAATTGTAACAGAATGTCACAGAAATGCAATGTGTTGGTGATGGGGCATTGTATAGGAATCCTGTATGGTATGCATGATTGTTTTGTAAGCTCACAACATCAAAAATAACATTTTTTAAAATTAAATTAAATTTTTAAAAAATCTTAAAAACCTTTAATAAAGTTTAAAAACCAATAAAACTTGTCTATAAAAATATGTGGGCCTATGGAATTTAATAATAATTTCAATATATTCACTATTTATTCATTGATTCAAGCCTTTTTCTTTTTTACCAATTTTGGCAACTCTGTTTTCTGCACACCTTGACTCTAGTCTGGTATTCAACCATAAGAAAGATATTCCATATAGGTTTCCTGGGAATTTCAAAGAACTTTAAAAAAAATTGCTCCCATTTACCCTGCCTAAGGCCTTTTCAAGGCCATTCTAAGGATTCTGATTGGATCAGGCATGCTCAAAAACCTCCAGGGCCCTTTTGGTCCCCAGCTGTTGAAACATATAGATAATTGGCTATCAGCATGACATTTTTTTCTATCCCATTATCCTTATTATTCCCATACTGTGACAAGCTCACTATTTTATTTCTCCACTTCAAATTGGTTATTAAATATCTTTTCTATGTTCCACAACTCTTTTGTCTCTGGCTAGCTTAATATTTACCTTCTCCTAGTTTATTTTTCATAGATTTATTATTCATAGAAAACAAATCTTTACTCTATCCTAAGATATTTTCTGCATCTAATTATATCTGGGCAATGGCCATGTAACAAGCTATAATAGGTTACCAATTGATCTATGTGCAGAATTTAGCTGTCTCTGCTTCAGATTCCTAGCTGTCTTCCCTAATCATTACTTATTCTCCATCTGAACATAAAAAAAAATTAATTTGAAGAAATTGTTATGTTCAAAACAAACTATGTCTCTTTAAAAATCTCATTTTTCTGGTAGGGCAATTAAATACCATTTTCAGAAAATTTGACTGCCCACACTAGCTTGTCTTTATCTCATTATTTAAAATGTGGAAACAGGTTAACAGTACCATATTACTCCTGGGATTCCCACAAGTAAAAAGGAATGTGTTATACAAAATGTATTTTGAGGTATGTACTTTTACTTGGCCTGTTTTACAGTAAGGAAAAATGATTTAAATAGTGTTGTTTAAGTAGCACCTTACAAGCAAATTTCAGGGCATGAAGCATTATCAAATTGCAGTTGGACTTTAGCACAGGATAAAATTCTCCCGGCTGCCACATAATACATTGGGTTAATTATAATAAAAGAAATTTTAAGTCAGCTAGGAGACATCTCCAATTGAGTAGAAAAGAGAATAAACTAGAGTCCTATTGACTTTTGTTTTCTTCTCTTTGACCCTCTGCATAGAGTTTCCTAAATAGACATTAAGAAAGACACTGATTTGAGATAGATAACA
>JAQZBX010099453.1:0-11473 GCA_029593785.1 Cabassous unicinctus
GAAGCAAGGAACTTTTTAAACTCATTCTATGAGGCTAGCATCATGCTCATACCAAAGCCAGATAAAGATATTAACAGAAAAGAAAATTACAGATGAATATTCCTAATGAATATAGATGTAAAATTTCTCAACAAAATACTAGTGAACCAAATCCAACAGCACATTAAATGATACATACACCATTATCAAGTGGGCCAAATCCCAGAAATGCATGGCATAGATGGGTTAACATGAGAAAATCAATTAAGTTAATACACCATATATGTGCATCTTGGCTGAATGCATAAAGGCATTTGACAAAATCAAACACCATTTCTTCATAAAAAAACTCATTAAATTGGAACAAAAGGGAATTTCTATTTCCAAGTGTTAAAGGGAATATGGAAAACCCTCAGGTAACTTTGTCCTAATGGTGAAAGACAGAGCATTCCCCTTGAGGTCAGGAACGAGAAAAGGTTGCTAAGTGTCACCAATGTTATTCAACATTGTATTGGAACTTCTAGCCAGAGTAGGCAAGAAGCGGAATTAAATGCTATTCAAATTGCAAAAGAAGAGGCAACTCATTCCTTTTATACAAATGACATGATCCTTTGTATAGAAATCCCAAAAAATCTACAAAAAAAATCTCCTAGAGCTAATAAATGAACTCAGCCAATTATTGGGCTTCAATACCAACACACATCAGTGCTAATTTTGTGCACATAAAGTGAACTAGTTGAAAATATATTAAAAATGTACACGATTTACAATAGCAAATAAGGAATCAAATATTTAGGTATAAAATTAACCAAGGACAGGAAAGACTTTATGCAAAAATCTAAAAAACCTTTGTTGAAGGAGATTAAATACACAAACAAATGGAAGGACATTAATTCCATAGATTAGAATACTAAATATTAACATATCAAATCTACAAAAACCAATTTATGGATTCAATACAATCCCAATCAAAATTCCAACAACCTTCTTTGCAAAAATGGAAAAGCCATTAATCAAATTCATATTGAAAGTTAAGGGACCCCAAATAGTCCACATCTTGAATGTGAAATCAGGAAGTTGGAGAACTCCCACTTCCTGATTTCAAGATTTAGTACAAAGCTACAGTAATCAGAACACAGTGGTACTGGCACAAGGACAGCCATATAGGCTAATGGAATTGACTTTTGACAAAGATGCCACATCAATCAATGGGGAAAAATAGTCTCTTCAACAAATGTTGCCGGTAAAACTGGATATCCATATTAAAAAAAAAAAAAGAATGAAGTAGACCGCATTTCATACCATATACAGAAATCAAATGACAATGATATAAAAACATAAATATTAAGAACCAAAAAGCTCTAAATCTACCAGTGAAAACCAGGAAAGCATCTTCAGGCCTAGTATTGGGCAATGGTTTCTTAGAATTAACCAAAAAATCATGGCAGCAAAAGAGAAAATAGACCAACTGAACTGCATCAAAATTAAATATTTTTTATTGTTTTTTTAAATAATTTTTAAAGATACTTAGATTAATTTTAGGGATTCCCATATGCCTCACCTCCCACACCTCCCACAACCTCCCACATAAACATCCTTCATTAGTGTGGCACATCACCTGCAATAGATATACACATCTTGGGGCTTTGCCACTAAGCATGGACCATAGTTCACATTGTAGATCACTCTGTCTTCCACACAGTTCTGCATGTTATATGATGATATAAAATGGCCTATATCTGTCTTTGCAATGTCACTCAGGATAATTCCCAAGTCCTGAAAAATTCCCTGTATTACAACTGCTTTTCCTTCTCCCTGCCTCCAAAGGTTCCGGTGGCCACTGGCACCACATTAATGTTGTAATTACTTCCATTGAGTGAATCACAATATGTCTATAACAGAAGACCGGTAAGTCCATTCTAGTCCATAACACTTCCCCCAATCCTGAGGAGTCTGAGATGGTGATGTCCACTACACCTCCAAGTGAAAGGGGGCTTATATCCCATGGATAAGATGGATGGGATTATCTTGCCTACAGCTACAGACTACCTCCATTCCCTGGGATGGCTGTTGTCCATCATCATCTCCCCACCATGTGTCCAGGGTGAGTCCATTGAGCTGTAGAGTAGGAGTTGCAGCTCCAGCGAGATTCCAGGCCCAGTTGGCACATGGACAGCCCAAGATTCCAGTCTCTGGAAGTACACCTACAAACATCCCCCCCATATAGGTTTGAATAGAAGGGACAGATGGACCATGTGCAGGGAAGACATAGTTTGGTCCAACTCTGTCACTCTCAGGAGCAAAGATTCTAAAGTAGGGCCTATTGATAAGGCAGGAAACTCTGGGGCTATCCACCCTGATATAGGACCTGCATGTCTCTAGAGCCCTCAGGAGCCCCTCTGTCTGGGGTGTTATCCACATTAGAAGCCTATGAGGTCCTATTGAGATGTGCATAAGCGTTACCTCTGGAATGACCACCCGACTCACTTTGAAGTCTCTTAGCCATATGAACTCTTCTGTCTTTACCTTTTCCCCCTTTTATTTGAGATCTTTTTCCAGTCATATTGCCCATTGGCTCTTGTAAGCACATTATTAAGAAAGTGGGAATATATCCTATGGAATTGAAAAAAAAAATTGAAAATGCATATCTTATAACAGTTTAACATGCAGAGTATATAAAACTCCTACAACTCAAAACAAAGAAAACAACCCAACTTAACATGAAAAAAGCTTTGAGTGACATTTCTCCAAAGAAGACTTTTATAAAATGACCAATAAGCTCATTTAAAGGTTTCAAATAACATAATTCATTGGGGAAAATCAAATCAAAACCACAATGAAATATTTATTCATGCCCACCAGAATGGCTACTATTGAAAGAGATAACAAGTCTTGGAAAGGATTTGGAGAAATAGGAACTCTTGCATAACGTGGGTGGGAATGTTAAATGGTTGAGCTGTTATGGAAAGTAGTTTGGCAGTTCCTCAGAAATTATGTAAAGTGTTAATATTAACACATGACACAACAAGCATATATCCCAAAAAAATTAAAAGCAGAAACTCAAACATATTAACGCACTGATGTTCATAGAGTTGTTGCTCACTATCACCAAAAGGTGGAAGCAATAAAAGTGTCTGCCAAAGGACAAATGGATAAAGAAATAAAGGGGTTATGTATATACAGTGGAATGTTAATTAGTCATAAAGAGAAATGAAGTTACAATATATACTGTAACATGATCTGTGAAGATGTCAGGTGGAATGAAATAAACCAGGCCCCAAATGGCAAATACTGTATGCACTCACTTATATGAAAACATTAGAATAAATAAATTCATAAGATCAGAAATAAGATATGGGGTACCAGGGGCAGAGATAGGGGTAAAAATAGGGAGTTAATGATTAATTGCAACAGAGTTTTGCTGTTCTGGCTGATGGAAATGTTTTGGATCTACAAAATTTTCCTTTATTTTAGATGCTTGCAGTAAAACGAACCTGACTTTAAAACTTAGAAATAAATCCAGAGAAGAGATTTCAATGCTGTCAGTGTAGTGGAGTGAATAAGACATCTGAAGCATTTAAAGAAATAACAGGTTTCCAAAACAGCATGTTGATAAGGGGAGAGGTTTGGCTAGGATTTAGTTTTGAGTTTTTCTGGTAGTATTGTTTGAAGAATTCTTTGCAGAGGACACAGGGGAGAAGCAACTAGATAGTTCAAAGACAGTCAGGAGACCTGACTGGTCTGCACCCATGGAGAGGCACTTGGAAAATTTTTCTGAGCCTCTTCCATGATTGGTTACGTAATGGTCACAGGTACAACACGACCCAGGAGTTCTGGTCTACCCTGCTGGGTAGCCCCACACCAGCACCATGCATCCGCAGATATCTCTCAGGAATGACAAGAAGAAGTCCTTCCTACGGTGCAAGGATTGTCTCAGGAAAAAACCTTTCCAAGTCTCCCTCTGCAGTTGAAGCCTGACACAGGCTTTCCAGCAGACCCAGGGACATCACAAAACTAAATTCAAGAGCACTTCTCCTCTTTTTCTATGTGCTGTATTGAAATCTCACACATATCTTTAAATACCTTCATTTACCCCCAGTTCTCTCCTATACAAACAGTGTTCAAATCTCTTGTCTGGGTTTTACTTCTAAGCTTTGAACTCTATTTATTTATATTACAGTCATGTAAATCAACTATAACTCCAACTGGAGTAATTAATTTCCCCCAGACAAGTAGAAATTATTCTTCCTTGAGCCTCCAATAAGCACTTATTGCCCATACTAGGCATCCAGGTATTAATCTTTGATACAGGCTCTCAGAACATTGCAAACAACAAAGAAAATTGCTTTTATCTCTACATGGAGATATGGTCTTTGATTCCTGCTCCAATCTTCATGAACATTCTAACCACATATTCATTTTCCTTTCATTTCATATTAAATGACAAATCAGCAGACTTTCTATTTCAAATTTCCATTTAAATTTTGCCTTAATTAGAACTCTATCAATTTCAGGCCTTTCATCTACTTTGTAATTATATACTTATTTGTTTGTTTATATATTCTTTCATTGCCTGTCTCACTTAAAAATTTATTTAGAAAAAAAACACAAATTCCTGAATGTTAAAATGTGACAAATTTCCCTTTGCCCTTATGTATGAATTATAAATCCAGAGAAAATCCATTTCACAATAATTTTACCTTCCATCTATATCCTGAGCCCAAATTCCTGCAAGATTAAACAATTATCTCATAAAACACTAATTTAACAAATAGAGGAGGTCTGTTTCCTCTGGTGAAAATTCATTGCAGTTCTTGCTTCAACCCACATATATATTAAAACTAGTGTATGCAAGTCTTTATTGAGGGTGCTGTTGCCCCATTCAGGAACTCAGGACTTCTTGTTCTCTATAGACAAAGTATCATTTTGAATGTGTTCTGCCTTTCTATTAAATTGCTAGTCTCATCGGTAATATCCAAGATATACACCCTGATAAATTTCCACATCAAACAATAAAAATCTATTCAGCATATGTCATTTTCACACAATTGTTTCCATCTAATTAAGAAAACAAGAAAGATGAAATTAAGAAAAATATATTTCATCCTTTAATTCTGTCATTGTTTTAAAATATTCAAAATAACCTTCATATCTTTGCCAGATACAACACTATTTCTTTGGTTTTTGTTAAACTCAGCAAAAATGATAATTCTCAAATGCAATCTTGAGAAGAAAACTAAATGCAAATACATTCCCTGAGAGAAATCAAAGAAAGCTTAAGAATGTATTAAAATTGCATTATTACTTCACAATATGTGCATATTAGGTAAAATAAAAGAAACAACCAAGTGTTATGGAAGTCTACCCCTTGGAATAAGCTTAAGACCAAGATGATCAGGGTGGTGTATGTGGGGGGTTTAATCTGTTTTTAAATATTTTATTGAGGAAAATATGAGTCTATATATTATCAAATTTAAAGAGTGGAGTCAAACTCTTCTCCCTTTTTTGCCCCTTCTTCAGCCATCCAAGTTCAGGTGGGAACATTGGTTGCTGAAAGTTAATGAGCTTTGGAATTAGCTCAATAAGTCCCACTTCCCAGATACTTGCTGACCATACCTTGGTTGAGTGCTGACTTCTTCACAGCTCTTCAATTACTTCCCTTAGGGCTGGATTCTTTCTTTGACATTTATCCCCAAACAAGGTCTTTAATAAAGAGCAAAATGTTCAAAGCTGAGGGTCTGTTACTCAGTCAAAACAACTTGTGAGCAATTTCATACGAAATCTCTGGGGTACAAGGGTGAAATAGACAGGTATCATACCTGTCTTTCTGGACCTTATTGTCTGTAGATGAAGGTGGTCAAGCAAAATGAGTATGCGTACTACATATTTTGATTGAGGAAGCATGGATATTTTGCTAAACCCAGGTTATATGTCAATGCTGGCCATGAATTCAAGAAGGATACAAATTTTTGATACCAAAGACACTATGTGAAATAAGTGATTTTGTACTTTGCTTAAGGTATCCTAGGGTTAGTGGACTACATGGACAAGTTACTAAGGTAATATAACCTACAAATTCCCAAAGGTAAAGAGATTCATGTCTCAGATCCTGTCATGGGCATACAAACACATTGTCTGGACATAAACAAGCCATCCAATATCACCACTGCTCATGTCTGCTCTTCCCCCAGAAACCACCACTCAAATAAAGCAAGGACTCAATGTTCCATTGGCTATAAACTCACAAAGAAGCAATGCAATCTTTTTCCTCAATTACTATGTGGGTAAGTGTGTGGTTTCTGAGGAAGGTGTCCTTGGCAGTTCTACACATTCTATCTACGTCTTGCCTCCTGCTTTCTCCATTTGTTTCCCCAAGAGGCAGAGTCTCTGGATCCTGGTTCTGTCTTTGTGATATGGCACATCAGATACATACTTGATATTTTATTTTTGCAAGAAACAATAAGGCAAGTGTCATACAACTGATATTAAGGAGTAGCCAGGTTTGAATCCAGTTCTGGGTCTTCATGCCATAAGCTTTGTCTGTACCCAGCCCTTCTCAGATAGCTGTGGAGCAGGATACATTGGTGTAAGTGACTCCAGTTTACAGGAGTATATGTTTGGAGAGGATGAGTAGTTAGCATTTCTGAGGCTTTTTCATGGAGGCCTTATCTGTTGAGTCATGAAAGTGACTTCACTTGCTTGGATATAGAACATCACAGAACTTGGAACCCTGTTAACTAGGCAACAAGATTCCACAGACAGCCCCCTACCCAGTTCACCTAGCTGAGATTTTAGAGCAAGCAAGATATTTTCCTGCTACATTCATAGGTCTGGAAGTCCTGACCTCAGGAATACTGGGAATGAGAAGTTTATTCAAATTTATATACATTGGCTTCATTCTCAATCATGAAACCACTGGCTGGTGGCCTAGTGATTCCCAAAGGTAATATAGTGTGGCCTAGGATCATCCACTTCAGGTTATGCCATCAAATTCATCTCGCCAAGGAAGCCTCAAATCCCCCCATCTTTCAGTGTGTGGGAGGCATGAGGAAAAGGACCATCTTGGGCAAGTGCTTATTGTCAGGGTTTGGAAAGCTGGTGCACCTTTTGTGTTCAAATCACAGGTAATGGGTGGCTGGTGGGAATGCAAGTGGTGATGGATACAACCAGCATTTTAAATGTTTGTCCTGGGCCCATAATATTTCATCTATATTCTAAGTGGTCTGGAGGTTCATGCAGATACATGTCTCTGCCTGATCTGGGTCACAGAGTTTGCATGAGGCTCTCACTCTATGGTGATCACTAGGCACCCTCTGGACACCCCCTGCCTGGCCACTGGGTACTGTATTTTCAGAGCTCCATACAGGAGATTGATAAGTAACAGCTCAAGGGCCCCTGTCAGCACTGCATCCAGGTGAAAGGAGGTGACATGGCATCTACACACCAGGGTCCTGAGACAGCTGGGGAAGGCTGGATCCTGCCTGGTGCCTTCCTCTGGAGCTTGCCCATGGCTTTTCCACATGTGTGGCCCACAGTCCCTCTCCCAAAGTCTTCTGAGGTTCCATACCTTTCCCACCCCACTACTCTGGGAAACAGTGTTCTTGGCCAAGAGGAAAGTCACTTTTCAAAAATTCGTAAGAGCATTTCATTTTCACTGAACCTATATACACTTTTGCATTTTGTTGCTTTTTTATTGTCACTTCCTGTACCAGGGTGTTCCCTACAGCAGGTGATGGCACTGTCCTTCACACCTTCTCTAAAACATATTTAATGTTCATGTCTGAAGGGTGGTGTTAACTCTTAAGGAAAGGGGCTCACTTTATGACATGAAGAGACTCACTTTATCACATGCACACTCACATAACACTTTCCCTTGAACTTTCAAGGTCAGGAATTTTAACTCAGAATGGTCTGTCCCTGAAGGCACAAGAATCCCACATACTGCTGGGATCTTTTTCTACTGAGTCTTATAATGGAGAATTTCAGCGTGTAAGCTCTCAATATTCCACAAAGGAAACATAAATAGGTAACTGAGATTTGGTCTAGTGTATCAACTACAGGCAAGAATAGGAAACCTCAAACTTACGTGTAACAGAAATAAATAAATTTCATGTAATTAAAGGGATTTTTAGTCTGAGTATTCCTAGAGGCAGAGTTTGAACAAAGTGACCCTTCTGTACAAACACTCTTGGTGTTTTTAGAGTCCGAGTGTTAAACTAAGCTCCATCATATATTATCTATGTAACCCAGGGCATGTTACTGTTCCCTTAATTTTTCATTTTTAAAATTTCAGTGATATTTTAACCAAGTTAAGGGACATGAAATGCCTGCTTCCCCTGCCCACTAGTTATTTGTGTACATTGATAGAAAGGATGCAGTGGAATTGTTCAGCAATTCATCCTGGAAGGTTCTGCTACAGTGCACATAGACCTTAACTGTAGTAATTAACCTGCATATGTGCTGTCCATCACTGTTCTGGGAACCCACATGATTCTCCTCATTTATATACACTTACTGTTAAACATCTCCTGGGCTATGTGCACTCTTGAGCTGCTCTATGCATTAGCTAAACCCTCTCTTTTTGCTGTCTAGACCTATATAATCTACCTTTCAATACTGTATGGCACAGTATCATCAGGACATGTGAGTAAATAAATGGCATCGCTGTTGTTGGTCTTCATTGTGGTTTCTTTGAAATATCAAAAGTATTTTGTCAGCCTTTTTGCTCAAATGTGGACTCTCTCTAAGCTAAAGTCAGCATATAAATGCATTACCTTCTCCAAAGGGTGGAACAGGACTGCTGAGGATGAGCCTCCCAGACACTGTGGGATTACTACCAAGCACAAACTAGCAATGCAACTGGAAAAAGACCTTGACCAAAAAGGGGAAAAGGTAAAGACAGATGAGTTTATATGGCTAAGAGACTTCAAAATGAGTCAGGAGGTCATTCCAGTGGTTACACTTACGCATGTCTCAGCAGGATCTCATTGACTGCCAAAGTGAATAACACTTCAAATAGGAGAGATCCTTAGGTCTCTGGAAACATCCAGATACTATAGGCAAGGCAGACAGCTCAGGAAGTTTGCTGCCCTGCCAGTGGGCCATACTTTGGAATTTATATGCTTGGGTTAGAGGAAAGAAGAATTAAATCTAGAAAGGAATTTGCAGACTTCCACCTCTGCCTTAGTAACAGGTCTCTCTGAGCATCTAGATAAGAAGGAAATAGTGATTCAGATGTAGAAATTATAAAAGAATCTTTAAATCATGCTAAACCACTTGTGCAAATTTGAAGGCTAAATCACAGATACAACATCCTGCAAAAGCAGAAGTGCCAAATAAAGCACTTGTCAGTGAAAGTATGCTTGTAAGAAAACCTTCTGCTGAAGAGTTAACTAACATAAGGAAAACCTCCCTACTGCAACTCTGCCACCTGCCACTTGAATGTAGTGGCTATTGGCTGTTGGGGGCTGATAGAATTAAACTGCTGGAGGAGTAGAAAAAGTTAGCAACATTAATGTTCTCTGTTTTGTTTCTATGCTAATTCTAATTGGGCCTGGATAACCACATTGGTAAAATTAGTTCTGTTAAAATATAGTAACTTTGAAATGGACAACCCTATAAAAAATGGAAAAAGCTAGCAGTTTTTGTAAGCCTGCAATTAAAAATATAGTAGAAAACTGAAAGCCCATAATACATATGTAAACTGTGGAAAAGTTTAAATTGGATGTTACTTTGAAAATATTTTAAGTTTTAGACACATTTTATTTTGATGAGAATTTTTATCAAGATGTTACAAAGGAACTTTCAGTTTTAAATCAATAACTTACTCCTGAACTTTGAGGCCATCTAAGTATACACCTGAAGAGGAGTAATCCAGAAAGTGTGTTAAGTGTCTGTGTAAACTGCTAATTTAGACCTTAACTGCAATTATATTGCTGAAGTATTCCTAACAAGGTCTGATTACAAACAAAATATTTCCAAGACTGAGTTTACATATTACAGACCACGCAGATTCCAGAAGAGAACTTAAAAGCAGTCAAATCAGAGATGTGAAAGGATGGAGAATTTAGATATAGCCATACCAAAGGAGTAAGAATTATGAGTTAAATCAGTGTGGTTTATGTTTCTGTTGGTGTGTCTTAACATTTTTTCTGTTTTTCTGTTTGTTCAGTGTATATTTTGATGCCTCCATGTGGTAACATTAATTGGACAATGAAAATTCTTAAAAAATCTCTATTCAAATGGCTGAAAAATTAAGTACGCTTATTTTGGTAAATGAGTATGGATACTAATAAGATAAATTAACATTATATATGTTAAATATTTGAAATGATGTAAATTGTAAGTTTTGACTAATAAAATTATTACAAACCTATTTTTGAAAAAAATTGTTTTTGCCTAAATTAAAATGAATGGTTTATTTTTTCTTCACAGAATGGGATAGGAGATTTAAATGCATATAGAGATCATAGACCAAGATGGCGTCGATCTAGGTGGTTGCTCATGGTTCAGATCTCCTGGGATGGCAGACTGTGGACGCAGGTCCCGCCCGAGGGTCTGTGCTGTGGGCGCACAGAGTGGGAGCCTTGGGTCGTCTAGCAGCTGGCGGAGCCACGGCGTGGAGTGATCGGTGGAGATTCGTGAGTTCTGGGCCTGCCTTTAGTGGTCAGCACAGAGGGCTGAGCCCCGCCCACACAGAAAACAGCTGGCTGGAGCCGCGGATCCTACATCCATGACTCCCGCTGCCTGCTGGCTTGTGGGAACATAATCTGAGGGAGGGAGGGCTCTGACAGAAGGTGGAGAGTGGTTTGACTTCTGTGGATTTGGCTGCCTGGACCCCCTCATACTTTCTTTATTTATTTTTTTCGCTGCTCCCCGCCCCTCCCGCTGCTGGCGTCCTGTCCACACGGCCTTCCTTGCTCTCCCTTGCAGCCGCTGCAGGTCCTCCAGGCCGGTATCCCAGGCTCAGCTTCCCTGCTCGCCCCTCACCCCTCCCTGCCTCTGCCACTCGGAGAGATCGCTTCTCCTCCGTCTCAGTCTCTCTGTCATTTGGGTTTAATCAAAGCTTTATGGAGCAGATAAACCAGCTGGAAACACTGCCAGGCTGAGGGGAGAGGCAAAATTGCTGAGCAAACTTATTTTTTGCAGCTGCCCGCTAATACTAAGGCTTGGCCAAGAGGGGGCGGAGCCAGACAACTTGCTTTTCTTTCCTCTTTCCTCCCCCCTTTATTCCTTCTTTCATTTTATTTTTAAATTAGGTGCTCCTAGCTTCTCTCTTCTTTGCTGTGCTTCTTCAGTAAGCTCCCATTCTCCGTATATATTGATTTTGTATTCCAAACTAACTATTATCCCTCCTTCATCTTTCTGCCCTCTGCTTTCCATTGTGGCTATTAAATTTCACCTTTTTTCCATACGCCCACAACTCAAGGGTGTCAATTTCTATTCCCTCTCTTTTGTTTTTCTCTTTCTTTATTAATACTAACTCTTTTAGCCC